>NQII01002671.1:144017-236364 GCA_002778355.1 Clitarchus hookeri
ATATATATAAAAAACCACCCCAAGAAATTGTATGTCTTAATGATTGTTTTAACATACTGGCGGTATAAATGTCTTCCCAGCGCAACAAGTAGTAAATTATGTTTTGAAATTTGGAAAACTGGCCCTGGCAGCCTGCAGCAGCACCCTGTCGACGAGTCAGAGGGCCTGTGAATACAAATAGTTAATGCAGACATGTGTGCGCGCCAAGCTTGCCGACGGGCGGGCAGTGGAGTGAAGGAGCGGGTCGCCATTTCCCATCACTGGTCCCACCAGTCGCCGGAAGTCTGCCCCTGATTTCCACTCTGCAGTGCGGTGCTTTGTTTGAGTTGGAGTTGGAATGCAATCTCGTGTTTCGTGTTGGCTAGTTGTGTCAAAATGCCGAAACAATCATGTAAGTAGGTGATTATGTGTAACACAACTCATAGAAAAGATAAGTGGCTAGAACACTGTAAGAAGAAACCAGCCTATAAACTTAAGGCACAATCTAAACATTAGTTCTAAAGTGGCTGAAGTGAAGAGCGGTGACGGTGAAATACACTGGTCCTGATTCTTTGCTGGTCCCGGTACCAGTCAACATCATAGTTTAGATTCCAGGTATGTAAAATATAATTACTTTTGTCACGTTTAGTAGTTACCGTCCGTTTGCATAGCCCAAAACAGAAACAACTTTATAGGTAAAATATACAAATTAATCGCTTTATTGCATAGTTTTTGCTCTGGCTTATAAGCATTTTTGTACTGCCGGTTATATTTTATTATATCTGTTGTTCTGTTATTTAACATAAAAAAAATTGCCAACCAAGAATAATGAAAATATTGCGAATGTAAAAAACTTTAAGGCCTACTCTCTAAATTCGAATCAGTGGAAAACCACTGATTCGCTGTGACATTCAACTACTCGAATCAGTGAAAATGGATCCATTTAGAATCAGTGGAAAACCACTTATTGTTTCAGTGAAAACATTTCTCTGATTGAATTAGTGACGTGAAACAATTTCGCTGATTGAATAGGTGACAGCTGACTGTAGTGGATAATTAAATATTGTTTTTATTGAATTTAGCCAAATAATTACATTAAATAAACATATTTACCATAGTTTACTATTTATATTGCGCAAATCTTTTCCGTAATTTAAAAAAAAATTTCGGAAGTGGCTAGGATTTAACTCACATTCCCTACCGATCCACTTTGCTGTAAGGTCTTTCTTTACCTTACCATCTGCGTTACCAAGTCAAGTTAAAATTTAGAGGAAACTATGATTTATAGTTTTTATCGAAATCGCGAAGATTTAAATTGTATGCCCTTACTTTTCGTTTTTGGTTTATTTTGTACCGTTAGGATTGTTAAAACGAATAGTATATATGAGTGCAGTCTCTTCACCGCATTATATGCAGTTTAAACATTCAAACAGAGCTCTGTGATGATTACATGAAAACGATATGAAAGACGTAAAAACGGAATGAAAGGCTGAATGTTCATATTACCTCGTAAAATGGCGATTTGAAAGAGGAATTGAGCAAAATTGTCTAATATGACAAAAAAGTACTTCCACTAATACGGCTAACATTAAAAATAATAAAATAAAGCAAACAATAAAATAATAGCTTTGGGGAGGGGAGAGTTCTAAAATCGTTGTATTTTTTTGATCGAACGTAACCAATGATGTTGCTGACGATGATCCTACAACTGAGGACATAGATGTGCCATCAACTTAAAGCGCGAAACTGCCAGACTAGTCCCAAGATATAAATACAACATTTTATATCGCGGAGAGTTGGAAATGAAGACAAAATGCAAGCTAAAGCACGTCCTTCGTTTGTGACTTCCAATTTGCATACTAAATTATCGTTACCGCTAAATGTAAAGTAAAAATCAATAGCCCTTCGGGCTCAAATCTGAGCCGAGAAAATATTCTACCAGGTGATCCAGACCTATTACCTGATGTTTATGATGTAGAAAACCCTGCATAATTTGCCAACATCAAACTATCGGCGGAGGGGATAAATTTGGGTCTTCGACTAAAAAAATCGAGATTTGTCTTCAATAAGTTTCCCTTAAGCAGGTGGAAGAGAATTTAATCCAGCTTGAAAAATCAGCACTACCTGATACGACTAGTTCTAAAAGAGACTGGCTAGATTATAGTCCGATGAAGGATGCGATTTTTTTGCCTGCATTGCATTATTTCGGCTCTGCTACGAGAAATAACGGCATGGGGTACAACTGGCTGCAGAGGTTGAACTAAGCATCAAGGCGAACGCTACATAGAACAGTATGAACAATCAAAAAAGAATTTATCTTCCTAAGTCGCTAGAATCTAGTGGATATCGCAGAAAAGATTAGACTCCTCACTTGTTGAAAAATCTGACCAACTCTTTCGTCACTACAGAGAAGTATTGTCTTGTAATAAATGGTTACTGTCGGTATTTAGGTAAAGAAATGCTAGCATTCAGAAAAAAGGATTTTCCAGAAGGGAATTGGTGAAACTGTTCTCACTACTTGCCATTTATAACTCCGATGCCAGGGTGTACCTTGAAAATATTGAAAAAAAATCAGAAACCGAAAGGGAAAATTAGGGTCAAATTTTCTCAGTTATCGAAAAGTACTTGACTTGATTAATTATATGAGTAACATTGCAGTCTCAAAATTCGTCAGCAACATAAATTTAAGTAACACCTATTCAGTCCTGGATTCAACACAAGAAATAAGCAAAAAAGACTGCACAGTGGTTTTACCCCGAATTGTTGTGCACCTAGATGAGAAAGGAGCTCCCAAAAATCCAGCAAAACTGGAAGAATTGGTGATCAAAGTGTTCAAAATCGGCGACACAATAGGAGAAAACATAGTCTAGGAGAACACTAAAAAATGCACAGTGTCACGATAAATAGATTCTAACTCCTCACGTAAAGATTCATAACTTAGCGGGTTTGTTATTTCTTACATGGGCTATAGTTTAAATGGGACTATAGGGGCGATGCATGTTATTGATAATAGTTATGTCATGAACACTATATAAAATGGGTTTATTTAACATTAAGGTTGTGCAATATTATTTCAATATAAACATTATGAAGTATGCGCGGAGGGAGTTAAACAAATATACTGAAGTATTAATTTATATTAAATTATAAATATTTAACCAGCCACGTTCTGAGTAAAGTCTAATTGGAGTCTCCCCACTTTGTTCATGATTCCGGAGGCTGATTAAGATGGCGGAAGTCGACGGCCGGACACACCCATCTTCAGTGGTCTTGTCGTTCCAATGGCCCGACGACTAAAGACACACCGCCCACGGGTTAACTGCCCTATATCGGCTGCGATGTCTCTGTTTACTGGCCGGTGGAGGGGTTTTATGTAGTTTGCGATTTCGTAACTAATTTCAGCAATCACGGCCCGTGTCCTGGAAAAATATGTAAAGGTGTGTACATGCAGACCTGTCAGTTAAGGCCTGATCACAACTTGTAACATCTCCCCAATGTTCACTAGCCAGATGCCCTCATCTCGCCCTAGAGTCCGTGTGGATTATATAGATGATAGGGAGTTGCGGGGTTCATCTTGCGGCAATAGGAATATGTATCGGGTTGAAGTCCTCTTCGCTATGGTAGAAATTTGTTTTTTGAAATGACTTATAGTAGACGGAGAAGCTAGGTATAAGGAACTGCCAATTACTTTCGTGCAGTCCTCGGGCAAGGTGGGCCAAACAAACGCTGTGATGTGTGTTTACAATGGCCTTGCGGGCCATGTGCTTCATTTCCGCTGGAGTGTGCAAAGTTATCTTACATACGAGCGTGGCAGACGCCCTGAGGCGGTACGCGAACGCGTCAGCATTTCTTCAGGTTGTGAGTCCTTAACACTAACACTACGTGGCATGAATAGTTTATTACAATACATTTTTTGTAAGGACTGAACATTAAAAAATACTGTGTAAATAATTACAATAGATACAGATTGAAATGCAGAAGTATTGAACTAGGAAAACCTAAGTGCTCTCCCCCGGCAAATTACTTGTTTTGGGTTCTACATAATTTTACAGTTGCTGTAAAAATACATATGGCAAAACAGCACAAACAGAACAATATAATATAATATTAAATAATTTATAATCTATTGAAGGGTTCGTGACGTCATAGTGGTAAGATATGGATAGGATGATACAGAAACTTAGAATGTTATTTACTTGCTTGTGTTTTCTACTAAGTTTCAATATGTAAGAAGGTAATGGAAGGAAACTTAAAATTAACCTAATTATATCTATATTCTTACTAGAACACTGGTTTGATTCTACATTCTATGAAAAAAATTCTATATGTAAATGTGTTTTATTTTATAATAATACTAAAATGATTTTTTTCAGTGGAAATTGTCCTAATTAAATCTATGATCATTAATTTTTGTGGCTTTTTGTATGGTCACATCACAATTGTGAGTCGACTCTATAAACTATACTTTTATGCATGAAATTAATTGTATACTTATCAAAATTAATAAAAATTCTAATACATATTTTCTGCTTAAAAATATGTTGTTGTTTTAACTAACATTTTTTCTTAATATTCATTTGTATGTATTATGATGTAAAATTTTTTTTTGTTGGAGGCCTCCTAGTATTCACTTTTTGTTTAACTTTAAAACATATTAAGTGTTGAGAAACTACTGATTTTTTAAAGTAAAGCATGTGCTGCGTGTTACGTATATTTGTGTAAAATGTTATTGTTGCCTGCAGGGTGAAAAGTGTCAGTGGTATGTTTTAGAAATGGAGGTTTACCGGTGGTTTGCGTTATATTGCCCGTGAGCTGCGTGAACGATAGAGCTGACGGTGTTGGAATCACATGCGCGCCTGACGTCGCCTCGTGTATGAGGTCAGATGTGAGCTGCTACCGCGGCCGTTGTTTGCGGCATAATATGGAGGGTTCGTGACGTCATACTGATGAGAGATGAGAGGGTTCGTGACGTCATACTGGCTGCTACTGGACATTACATGCGGTACTGTTGTTCTGAAACTCATCAAGAAATGTATTAACAAGATGCCTTTACAGTTAGTTCAATAACCTTAATTATAATTGCTCTCAAAATATTAATAGGGCCCTTTGCTTTAAGGTAAGGTAGGTTAATTATAAAATTAATCCAGGATTTAAATTTTTTATTGAGAGGGTATGTACGTTCTTGGAAACTGCAAGTTTAGACTTGCTTTAATATTTCTGAATTGGCCTTAGCAAAAATATTTTTCTGGCGATATCTGTATGCTAATTTAGGGTACCATAATTTAGTTGTGTTATTGCTTAAAATCCATCTATTAGGCAAGGTCTACAAGTGGGGACGGTTATACAAATACCCATTTTCATACAATTTGTTTCCTGGAAATAATTTATTGCAGTTAGCTGTGTGCACGGATAAAACTGTTAATTGATAACATGTTATTAAGGACGATGAACATCAACACATAGTATAAGTAGAACATTATGATTCTGATTATGCAAAATATAAGTTAGAAGAGAGGAAAATAACTTACAAATACTAACTATTTACAATAGCACTTCAACACAAAGGAGTAGCATACAGGGTTCGGGGAAATCTGCACTTAATGACTTACACCAGGGAGGTCAAAAAGAAAGTGCCCCCGTGGTACACTTCCGCACTGTGTAGCATAGAAGGACCCCGGAGTAAAAGTCCGAAACATCACCAGATTGCGCCCCTGCTGTCCGAAACTATTTCAAGGCCAGTAGAGCACAGAAGACAGGCCTCTCTGGTCGGGTCACCACTCCGCCAGAAGCACAAAGATTGCTCGAAGCTAAACGTAAGGTTTTACCTCCTGGGTAAGGCTACACTCTACTGGGACAGATGCGGGCAGAAAAAGGTCAGCTTTAGCATAATTCCCATTTTGTAAAATACCCTGGACATCTCTCTTCCAACTTCCATTCCACATCAGGTTTAGCAGTCTTCATATCCACTTCAGGACTGGCGTGCATTTCAGCACATCCGAAAACCCCAGGTAATGGGCTCGAGTTCATGAATCACAGAACTGCCTGAACCCAACGCAATTCATTCTGCCCCGTGTCTGTATGGCAGTGGATTGTGGGAAAAGTATGAGAATATTGGTAGTATTGGGAACTTAAATCTAGAACAGTAAAGTTAAGTTAAAAACGGGCGTGGGGGAATACTATTGTACAGGGTGCTCTACACGCTTGTTTCATAAACATCGCCGGCCTTCAAGCCATTGATGAAATTGCTGATGTGAAGAATGATGACATGATCATCAAAGGAGAGGGGGGGATTGTCAGCACGACAGCCATCCAGAAGAGTGCTGACAGGGAGAGAAAAGAAGCACACTTTAGGTGGAGGGTAGAGGGGAGAAAAGGCACGCCACGCAAGAAGTGGGTCGCATCGCACGCTCTTTACTACGTGCAACTTTTGGCTTTCCATATGGCAACTAATAACTTAATACTGTCTAAAGTTTAGGACATTAAAATCTTACAGAAATTGTCATACCTGGTTTCTACACATATCAGGGAACTTACCTTAAAATTATGTTGAATAACCATAAAGCACAATAAAATTATATTCCTGTATCTGCGCACAGCAGTATCTTACAACAATATAATGTAATATTTACAATTTTATTAAATTATCATGATATGAAAGTGAATGTTATTGAAATTGTTCCCGCATTATATATCACTTTCATAGTAATAGTTTCCAGTACCTATATTCAACACAAACTATTTTCCTTCTTAACTGGAATTAATAGAATTAGATGGGTGAGGTAAACTGTTTATAATTATAATTATGTGGCTAGGAAATTGCGGGAAATTCTGAAGTTATTTAATTTCAAATAATATTTGATAATCAAGTGTATACTATTTGCTTCCTAAATTAAGATGATGGGTTGTCAACTTGAATTTCTATTTAAAAGTAATTAATTATTAAGAGTAGACCGTATGACATTACTAAAAGTGAATTTCTTCTTGCACAATCAAAATGTTAATGTTAAAGTGGACGTGGCTGAAATTTTGTTATAATAAACGTTGTTATAATTATTACATAAGTAGTGCGGATGGGTGGGGAATTTAATTAAATGTAGGAGTAGATGGTAGAGTAACTGATGCCAGGCAGCGAGAGGTTACGAAGGAACGAAGCCTCCAGAAACCGTAATGGCATATGATGGTGCAAAGCAAAGATGGAGCAGGGAACACAAGAGGTCGGTACAATGGATTAAAGTCTGTTGTGCTTAGAGGGTGTTTCAGAGCATTTTATGCATGGTGTTGTTCTCACTGGTTTGCATTAATGGTAGAAAAGTTTACTGCTCTTTCCCCTCAGATGCGAAACATGTTCTCCCTCCATCAAGAGATGTTTGTTTTCATATCAGGGCATCGACTTCACCGTATCTTTATCGGCAATTTGGAAAAGGACCTAGCACAAAACAAAATTAAATGTCTAAAACGAATGCAAGCTACAAGATGGTCTCGTAAGGGTGAGGCTATCAAAACTGTGCTAAAATGTTACAAAACCATCAAAAAAACCCTTAAGGACGTATGTCTTGACAAGAAATCTGACAATGACACTAAAGCGTCTGCGAAATAACTGATCAAGAGTATGTCAGATTATGAAAATATATGTGCCATGCACATTGCTTCAATCTTATTTAAAGTTCTTTCTCCGATCACCATTTGCTTAAAAGACAAATCAAGTTATTATGGTATGATACTAGCAGTTATCTCAGATACGAGGGCAAAACTGAAGACATTAAAGAAGTGGAAAAGAGGGGAACAAATTTACAAGTTCAATAACACAATTTTCTGATCAGCACAACGTCTCGCATGCCCCGATTCAGCGAAACCAAATACGTAAACAACTTATGGACGAACTGTCGATAGATGAAAAAATTGATGACCCTGTAAAGAAAATGAAGGTTGAGGCTCATTTCCTAATCCTGGACTCATTATTGTCTGAAATGAATTATAGTTTCTCGGACAGCTCGCTTGCCAAGGCTAAACAAGTGTTTTATTCTTCTGATGGAGAAATAATGAAAATACTTCAGCATCGATATGATAAAAGATCTGTGTATTACGACCTGGACAATAACTTAATTTCTTCACGATTGGAGACATTTTGCAATGTGTACAAAGTCACTCACGCAGACATCGACATATCAGACATGTTACGTTACCCTGAAGCTAAAAGGATGGAGATAACAGAGAATAAAGTGCGAAGGATGGCAGGGGCAGAGAATCCAGATGGCAGTGAAAATGAGGAGGTAAAGGAAGGAAATGTACAAAGTGAGAAACAAAGGATGATGGATCAACGGATAATAAGAGGATTCATTGGACCATACAGGTGTGTCGTTAACCTTTCGGCTCTACCTAATCTGACAGTGATGTACCGAATATTGTTATCTCTTGCCATGACCAGCTGTTATGCGGAGAGGACGATGACAAGTTTAAAAATAGGCTTCGGAACAGCACGGGAGACGCTTGTCTGTCAAGTTTGATGATTCTGCCCTTTGAAAACAACATACTGAGAAGATACAAAACGAAGAAATCATTAACAAATTTGCAACCACGATTGTACAAAGAAAAAAAAACTGTTTTTGTGCAAGACATTTAAACTAAGCGATAACTAATAGAAATGTAAATGTGTATTTTTGTACACACATATTTTTCCTATCATAATTTAAACTACATTTTACATCGTTTTTGTGTCATTGCATTGTATTGGTTTTAATAGTACAATTATTAAAAATGTGTTTTTAGTTTAGCAACACATTTGTTAAATATAGTTTGCTATATATAATCTTGCTAGGTTTTACTTATTTCAATATTTATGGGGCTTCCATATTGAGAATGAAGGGAGATGGGTATACTGAGACTTTGAAGCGCNGGGTCCCCCCACCCAAGGCCAATGTACAAATCCACAATGCGCATTGGGCCTTGGGGGATGGGCACCACTGGAGCCAGGAACTGAATTTTCAGGCATTAATTATTGTTATCCTGGAACATAGAAAATGGGGACGAAACCTTTAAAGGAGAAATTCAAAGTGCAAACCAACTTTGCCAGAAGCTTCCTGCCAATAATGCAGAAGGTCAACGCTTCAAGTTACATGGCTGCGTTGAACAAGACAGGAAGATTGCACGCCATTTCAGTGTTTCGTTCTTAGAGGCGACGAAGCACTTAACGCACATGCTAGAACCGCCTTATCACTAGCTTGCTTTAGTGCCCCAAATGTGCGAAGAGCTATATATTGAGACCTGAGAAATTCGCTAATTCATTTTGAGACAAGCTATAACTCATAACACGAGTGTTGATATAACTTTAGTCATTGGTGAACACGGTGTTTGACACCACCTGGAGAACGCTGGCCCAATCGCCGCCTTCCACTGCGACAGCAGACAACTAACGTGCATTTAATATCGGCATATTTGTACATAAGACCATAGAGTCTAGCCTGCAGGTCATTGAACTCACGAATTTTTCCGGTCTCTAGCTATAGAGAAGCGGACATCTGAAGGTGCGTCCACACTTGTTGCGTACCCGCGTGTCGTATCCCCGTCGCGTGTCAATGTGGACGGTAGCCCGTTGCACCGTTCCGTTGCAAAACGGCGATACGGAGATAAGAAAAGGCATGTTCGCTCAGTTGGTGGTCTTGTGACGTCGCGTCTTATCAATCGGACGACACGCGAGTGGACGTGCACACGTTGCAATTCACAGTTGCTTCCCAGTCCTGCACTTGGCAACTGCAGTGCATAGTCACCGGTAGATCGTGTACGCATTTCCACGTTTCCTCGGTTTGATACGGACACGGACTGACGACATAGCAGGACAGATACGCCGCGTTACATCGTATCGCATCATTGGCAAGACACGCAGCGGGGATGCGACACGCGTACACACAACAAGTCTGGACGCACCTTTAAATGTGGCATTAATATAAAAGTTACTACAAAAAATTAGAAATCGTTTTTATATTCCACACATTGAGGAAACAAGCATAGTCATAGATTATTTTATGAAGTATCTGTAACGTCAGTTTTTTTCTAGAATACCTGTCACAGAATTATTTGTTATCTATCAGTATGTAGTAAGTAAAAAAAAAACACTGACAAAGGAGAGATGCTGATGGCGAGGTTATTCCACAGGAACAAGTCGATAATGCATGTATACAACAAAAAAGGAAGATAAATAAAAATGGCCGGATTAAGTCTGTAAACGTTAAAGGTGTCGTGCTGGTAGATCGTATGGTTTTTGCAAAATGGCATGTCAAAGTCAAAATTTCACTATTTTTTCTAATGTACAAATAAAATACATAAACCCATTAGCCAAAAATTTTAAAAGGGTGCATGAAATGTTTGGAATAGTAGCTATAAATAGGCAGTTCTGCGTCACCTAGCCCCTGGCAGATGGCGGGGAGCCGGTAGCGTCTCCCGCGTCAGCTGATGACGTCACCACAGCGCGCGTGCTACGCAAGGCGTCCGTCTCGACGCAAGGCTCTCAAACGGCTACGCGAGGCTCTCAAAATGTCCTCGTCTCTGATAGGCTTCGCGAGGCTCTCACAATTTTTTCAAAAATTGTTTTTTTTATTTATAATTTTTTTAAAATTTTAATTTTTTAAAAATTCTATTTGGATATTTAATTGATTAGCTACGCGAGGCTATCGAAACAGGCAAGTCAGTACAGGTCATGTTAGTTGAAGAATGTTAACAAACAGTCATTTAAGACATATGCGAACTTATAAGAATAGTTGGACGTAATTCCTGAAACCATTTAAGATTTAGTCCTCAAATTCATAGCTTAGGCATCGATGCAGACAAGGAAAATTATCAAAAAGTAATTTAAGCTCTATGCGAACTTATAAGCATAGATGTCCGTAATTATAGAACCGTTTTAGATGTACTCGACAAATTCATAATATAGGCATCAACGCAGAAAAGGTAAATTATCAAATAGTCATTTAAGCCCTATTCGGACTTATATGCATAGTTGGCCATAATTCCCGAAACGTTGAAGATGAAGCCGTCAAATTTATAACATAAGCATTGAAGCAGACAAGAATAATTAACAAATGGTCGTTTACGCCCTATGAGAACTTATAATTATAATTGGCCATAATACCCGAACCCCTTAAGATGTAGTCGTCAAATTCATAACACAGGCATCGACACAGACGAGGAGAATTAACAAATAACACATACACACACGCACTTACCAAAACATATACTCGAACACACATGCACTTACCCAAACATATGAAGCAAAAACATGCACTTAAACAAGCATATACACGCACAATAATGCATTTACCCAAAAATATACTCGCACTTACCCAAACATATATGCCCACAAACACGCACTTACCCAAACATATACATGCGCAAACATGCACTTATCCAAACATATACGCGCAAAAACATGCACTTACACAAACATATATGCACACAAACATGCACTTGCCCAGACATATACACACACAAACACACACACAAACACGCTCTTACACAAACACATATGCGCACAAACACGCACTTAACAAAGCATATACGAGCACAAACACGCACTTACCCAAACATATATGTGCACATGCACTTACCCAAACATTTACACGCACACACACTTTTACCCAATCATATACGGGCACAAACACACACTTACCCAATCATTTATGCCCACACACACACTTATCCAAACATATATGCACACAAACACACACTTACCCAAACATATGTGTGCACAAACATTCACTTACCCAAACATATACGGACACACACATGTACTTACCCAAATATACATGCATACACATGCACTTACCCTTACATATAAATGCACACACTTACACTTACCCAAACACATTCACACACACACATGCACTTACCCAAACATATATGCCCACACACAAACACTTATCCAAACATATATGCACACAAATACACACTTACCCAAACATATATGCGCACAAACACGCACTTATCCAAACATATACGTGCACAAACACGGACAAACCCACACATTTACACGCACAAACATGCACTTACCCAAACAAATACACGCACAAACATGCACTTACCCAAACATATACACATACACACACAAATACCAAAACATATATCCATACACATGCAATAACAAAAACATAAATTAGCACAAACACAAACTTACCCAAGCATATATTTGCACAAACATGCACATTCTCTAACATATACGCGCACCGACATTCACTTACCCAAATATGTACATGCACACACATGCACTCACCCAAACATTTACACACACAAACGCGCACTTAATTAAACATATATGCACACAGACATGCACTAACCCAAATATATACGCCCACACACACATCCTTAAACATATATGTGCACACAAATGCACTTACCAAACATATACGCTCGCACACACGTACTTACAAAACATATATGCGCACAAATACGCACTTACCTAGACATATACGCACACACACAAGTGCTTACCCAATTATATATGTGCACAAACACGCACTTACCCAACATATATGAGCACACACGAACACTTACCCAAACATATACTTGTTTAAACACACACTTACCCAAACATATACATGCACAAACGAGCACTAACCCAAACATATACACACATAAACACACACTTACACAAACATATATGCCCATACACACATCAACTTACCAAAACATATACGTGCACACACATGCACTTACCTAAACATATACACTTTCAAACACACACTTACATAAACATATACGCACTTACACATGCACTTACCCAAATAATTAGGTACACACACTTACCCAAACATAAAGGTGCACAAACACATTCTTACCCAAACATATGAATGCACAAACACGCATTTACCCGTACACATATGCTCACATGCACTTACCCAAACATATTTGCCCACACACATGCACTTACCCAAACATCTAAGCACACACACACCCTTACCCAAACATATACATGCACACACAAGCACCTACCCAAACATATACGTGCAGAAACAAAGCACTTACACAAACATATACGCACACACACATGCCCACTAATCAAACACATACGCACACAATCATACACTTACCCAAACATATACGCTCACAAACATGCACTAACCCAAAAATATACACGCATTAACACGCACTTGCACAAAATTATACGCCCATACACACACACTTGCCCAAACATATATGTGCACATACATGCACTTACCCAAACATATACACTCACAAACAAACACTTATCTAACATATACGCACACACACATGAATTTACCAAAAAATATAGGTAAACAAACACACACTTACCAAACATATAGGAGCATCAACACATTCTTACCCTAAAATATACATGCACAAACACCCACTTACCCAAACATATATGCTCACATGCACTTACCCAAACATATAATTGCACACACATGCACTTACCGAAACATCTAAGCACACAACACACACACTTACACAAACATATGCGCACACACAAGCAATTACCCAAACATATACATGTGGAAACACGCACTTACCCAAACATATACGCACACACATATGCCCCACTCTAACATATATGCACACAATCACACATTTTCCCAAACATATACGCTCAAAAATATGCACTTAAACAAACATAAATGCGCACAAACACCCACTTACCTAAACATATATACGCACAAAAATGTACTTACTCAAACATATACATGCACATATCCAAACATATATGCGCACAAACACGACCTTACCCAAACATATATGTGCAACAACACACACTTACCCAGTCATATACGCGCACAAACACGCACTTACGTAAGATATACATGCACAAACACACACTAACCCAACCATATATGCGCACAAACATACACTTACTCAAACATTTACTTGCACAAACTTGCACTAATCTAAACAAACATATACACATACAAATACGCACCTACCCAAACATATATGCACACACAATCTTACCCAAACATATACTTGCAGAAACATGCACCTACTCAAACATATACATGAACAATGATGCAATTACGCAAACATATATGCGCGTAACTACCACTTACCCAAACATATACGCGCACAAACATGGACATACCCAATTATAAATGCGCAAAAACATGCACGCACCCTGACATATACACACAAACACACACTTACACAAACATCTACGTGCAATAACACGCACTTAACCAAGCATATACGTGCAGAAACATGCACCTACCTTAACATATCCCCGCACATGCACTTACCGAAACATTTACACGCACACACACTTTTACCCAATCATATACGGGCACAAACACACACTTACCCAATCATTTATGCCCACACACACACTTATCCAAACATATATGCACACAAACACACACTTACCCAAACATATGTGTGCACAAACATTCACTTACCCAAACATATACGGACACACACATGTACTTACCCAAATATACATGCATACACATGCACTTACCCTAACATATGTGTGCACAGACTTACACTTACCCAAACACATTCCCACTCACACATGCACTTACCTAAACATATAAGAGCACAAACACACACATACCCAAACATATATGCGACCAATCACGGACTTACCAAACATTTACGCGCACAAACACGGATGTAGCAAAAAATTTACAAGCACAAACATGCACTTACCCAAACATGTACACACACAAACACGCATTTACCCTAATATAATCGCAATCACACACGCAATTACCAAAACATATATGCATACACATGCACTTACACAAACATAAACACGCACAAACACGCACTTACCCAAGTATATATGCGCACAAACACACACTTACCCTAACATATATGCACACACACATTCACTTACCAAAACATATACACGCACACACATACACTTACCCAAACATTTATGCGCACAAACACACACTTACCCAAACATATACACCTAAAAAAACGCACTTACATTAACATATATGCGCACATGCACTTACCCAAACATATACGCACACACACACACTTACCCAAACATATACGCGCACAGACACGCACTTACCTAAACATATACGCGCACACACAAGCACTCACCCAAACATATATGTGCACAAACATGCACTTACCAAAAAAATTATACACACATACACTTATGTTAACTTATACGCGCACAAACATGCACTTACCCAAACATATACGGGCATAAACACGTACTTACCCAACATATACACACACACGAACACTTACCCAAACATGTACTTGTACAAACACACACTTACCCAAATATATACGTGCACAAACATCCACTTACCCAAACATATACATGCAGAAACATGCAATTACACAAACATGCACTTACTCAAACATATACACGTAGAAAAATGCAAATACACAAACACATATGTGCACACACATGCATTTACCCAAACATATAGTCACACAAACATACACTTACCCAAACATGTACGGGCACAAACACACACTTACCCAAAAATATACACCCACAAACATGCGCTTACCCAAACATATACATGCACAATCATGCACTTATCCAAACTAATATTTGCATAAACACACACTTACCCAAACATATACATGCACAAACACGCACTTATGCGAACATATGCATGCACACACACGCACATAAAACAGGCGCACACACAGCACATACCTATATGTTGTTGCCCTCCCACTTACATTCTGCAGTACTATACAGATGGGCGCCGGGCTTAGAACCGAGCAGTACACTATTCCTATGACTTTACCAATTGTTAATTAAATAAGTATAGTGTACAGGTGGGTTACAATGCCGAAAATGAAAGACAACCCTCCTAAAAATAACAAAGCGTACTAAGGAACGCCCAGATAGATTATAGCATAAGGAAATTACTACTGAAGAGAAGGTCTACAAGTATGATATTGCTTACAACGTTAATAATTAGGGATCACTTCCTAAAAGAGTGCAAATGAACAGGTGAGCGGAAATCAATAAAGTTAATACATTATCTTGTTGCGAAGGTGACAGCAAGCCTAGCTTCTTGCAAATGTCTAGAGAAAATTGTATCTTTAAAATAAATGTGTTATCTAACAAGAATTACATAAAATACCAGACAGCATTATTTCCAACCTCAATATGATACGTGAGAAATGAAAGCGATATCCCCCAAGTGAGGAACTGTCTCCTGCTACACACAATGACTTCTCTCCCAAAGACGTCTGTCCTAGGAATGCTTTATCAAGTATTATTATAGCCATAAGGGGACGGTATGAATTGCATCGTCTAGGATCTTTCGCTTATCATCCATCCAAGAAAGGGCCAACTTGCTGGTACATTTAGTATTAAGCATAGTTAGCCGTAACTCCCCAACAGTTTAAGATGTACTCGAGAAATTCATATCATAGACACCGACGCAGACAAGGAAAATTAACAAATGTTCATTTAAGCCCTATGCGAACTTATAAACACAGTTAACCGTAATTCCCTAACCGTTTAAGATGTACTCGTCAAAATTCATTTCATAGCCATCGACGCAGACAAGGAAATTTAACAAATAGTCATTAAAACCCAATGCGAACTTATAAGCATTGTTGGTTGTAATTCCCGAATTGATAAGCATAATTGGTCGTAATTCCCGAACCGTTTAAGATGTAGTCGTCAATTTCATATTATAGGCATCGAAGTGGACAAGGAAAATTAACAAATGATGTGCACACACCCGCACTTTAAGAAAAATGTACTCGCACGCACACGCACTTACACAAACATAAACACACACACATACTTATCCAAACATACACACACACGCACATACCAAAACATATACATTCACACACACGCACTTACCCGAACATATACTCGTACACACAAGCACTTACCCAAACATATACATGCACCGCCATGCACTTACCCAAACATATACGTGCACCAACACACATCTAACCAACCATATATGAACACAAACATGCACTTATCCAAACATATAAGCGCACACACACGCACTTACCCAAAAATTTACGTGCACACACACAGTTACTCAAACATATATGGGCACAAACATTCACTTACCCAAACACATACGCACACAAATATGCACCTACCCAAACATATAATCGCACACATGCACTTACCACAATATATACATGCACAAACACACACTTACACCAACATATACGCGCACACACATACACTTACCCAAACATATACATGCACACACATGCACTTACCGAAACATATACATGAACAAACTAGCACATACCCAAACATATTTGTTCACACACACTTACTTAAACATATTTTAATGACTCAGTATGTTTAATTTTTCGGGACACGGGTGTAAAATTCTTTCGTGTGTATTTAGCATTGGAAAGCTTCGTAATATTTTGTCAGGTTTCAAGTTAAAGCCGCGGTGGTTCGTTTCCGTGTTTGTTTGTCGAGCAGACCTGTGCTTTTGAAGGTTATCGAATGGACATCTGCTGTTTACGTTGTAACAGGAGTCCATTTACCGTCTAGTTTCGAAAGTTGTTGTTTGGGTTATGCGGCCGTTGCGGGTACAATAATATGTTGTGAGCGCGGGACACAGCGTAGTTTTGGATGACGCTACTGGCAGATGCCGGAGGCCATGCGCTTATCTTAGGAGAAGGGGGAGATAGGCCTGCCTAATATATACTGGTGGTGCCTATCGCCTAGAGAGAAAGTCACCAACCGTCGAAGAAGACGCGTCGGGCGTGAGAAGACGCACCAGCCCGAAAGGGCGTGGGTCGTTAGGGTGCCAGGAGGGAACGAACATCTCTCCTGCCTTCGTAACTTAGTCTTGCGAGGCAAGTTTGAGACATTAATAAACTGTAAACTACTGTGGCGCTGTTTTCTGCACTGGTATAACTAATTATGAAAGTTCGTACTCTGCAAACTGGAAAGTCGTCCGTGCATTGTGAAACTTAAATGATAAATAAAGTATAAAGCAAACTCATCTGGAACTTCTTCTTTTTAATTAATCGGCGTCACCTGGTACTGAGTCTCGTATTCTACCTATGAGCAAGCCGTGGCAACGTAAACATTCGGCAGGGTAATACTTCCGCAACATTACAAGATGGCGCCCAACGGTGAGGCTGTAATATAATAAACATCGGCCAGGTAACTAAGCCGGAACGTTACAATATACGTGCACAAACACCCACTTCACTTACCGAAATATATACGAGCTAAAACAAGCACTTACCCAAACATGTATGCACACACACACACTGCACCAACATATATGCGCACACACATGCACCTATCCAAACATATACAAACACAAACATGCACTAACCCAAACATATATACATGCACACATGAACTTACCCAAACATATACGTGCACAAACACGAACTTACCCAAACATATACACTCACGTACATGCACTTACCCAAAGATATATACTTGCACACACTCACACTTTCCCAAACATATACGTGCGCACACACACACACTCAAATATATACTTGTACACACATGCACTTACCCAAATATATACTTGGACATACATGCATTTACTCAAACATATACATGCACAAAAAACACTTTTAAAAACATATAGATGCACACACATGCACTTACCCAAACATATACATGTACAAACACGCACTTACACAAACATATTCATGAACACACATGAACTTACCCGAACATATACTCGCATACACACTTACCCAAACATGTAAGTGCAAATATTCACTTACCCAAACATATACGCGCACAACACGTACTTACCCAAACATATTTGCGCTCACACATACAATTACCCCAACATATACATGTACACACATGCACTCACCAAAACATATACATGCACAAACACACATTTACCCAAACATATATGCGCACACATGCACCTACCGAAACATACACACGCTCACAGTCCTTTACCCAAACATATACACTCACACACACGCACTTACCCAAACATATACTTAGAAACACAAACACTTACCAAAACATATATTGGCAAAATCACGCACTTGCCAAGACATATATGTGCACACAAGAACTTACTAAAACATATATGCCCACAAACCTTACTTACCCAAACATATACACTCACACATGCACTTACCCATACATATATGAGCCCAAACACGCACATACGCCAACATATACATGCACGAACACGCACTTACCCAAATAATATATGCGCACAAACACGCACTTACCCAATCATATATGTCCACAAACTTCCACTTACCGAAACATATACGCCCACAAACACGCACTTTAACCAAACATATGCATACACACACGCACTCACCCATACATATACGCATACAAAAATACGCACAAACCAGTTGCTGAAGATAAGAGCTATTTGAAGTTGGGACAGAAGAAATGTAGATTCGAACCTAATACCCTGACTCAGAGGTATCAAACAACCTACTAATCATGGAAGAACATACATGCAGGCATGTATCGTGAACCTTCTGTGAATAGTGACGGGAAAGTCTAGCTACTTATTTTATGAACACTTTAATTACTTGGTTGAAAGACTAATATCATATGTTGTACCATTACACTTCGGTTTTCTCATACACCTTCCAGCATCCTTTATCCTAACATCCTAGCGATGACAAGTCCAGTGCTCGACTAGCATGGCAGCTTTGAGAAAAAAAAAGGTTGTCTTACAGTAACGAAACAAATAACTATCCCGATTATTTTTCAGTGACGAAGATGAAGAGCTATTCACCTTAGACAATGTTCACTCTTCGTAGTCTGAATAGCAACTGACTCGGAATGATAGCAATCACTGTATACTCTAGAGACTGCAGTCAAGGTATTTGCAGAGTGAGAGACGAACCATAAGCAAGATGCGAGTACTATGTACGCTGAAGGTCACATCCACTAGACAAGTCATACACAAACTACAAGTAACATGTACACACGCACGCACACAAACTCCGCGCTGGAATAATAATAACGTTTAATGAGACTGTATGACTCATCCCTCACACTATCTATCACCAAAGTTAATGTAACGTTTCATTAAACGACTAGTAAAAGGTTGTGTCCCCTTTGCATGCTACTACACACAGCGTATGTAAACCAGTAGTCGTGCAAGAGTATATGTCACTGATATATATATATACTGTTGATTAGATATTTAATAAATGTAAAGGTAAATAGTTATAAACTCCCACCGACCGCTGCATGTTGCACACGTAAGCAACACTGTACATTACGCTAGACTGATAAAAATACACTCTAGAAACGCTGATACTAGCAGACATAAAAAAAGAAAAGAAAAGTAGTTATTATCACCTACCAACATGTATTGTACAAGTGACGAGCACTGTACAGCACACGATGCTAGACAACACTGTGTGTCTAAAAAAGCTAGCATTGTAGCCTTGGTTACTGCAGCAAAATAAATAGTAAAACGATTGTTCTCACATACATCCTACGTCCGAGCCATGCTACAAACACACACAATTTCAACCAAGCAACGAACAAAATATGTAATATCAGACTAAAGTAAAATAATATGACAGAGTCGTGAAGTATGGAGAACGATAAGGTCAACACTGCCACATACCATCGCAAACGGATTAAAAAAAATAATCTAAGGTAAACAAGTTATAAGTACTTACCAACCAACCAGCACATATTGCACAAGTTTCAGATACTCTTCGTGACTTTAGATAGTACGAGACAAGACCAGACCATCCTGGTCAGTACAACATTCATTCCACCTTGGTTTTCTCATGCATGTTAGGGTAAGTGTGTGTTTGTGCACGTATATGTTTGGGTAAGTGCGTGT
The DNA here is from genome assembly GCA_002778355.1 of Clitarchus hookeri. Lineage (NCBI taxonomy): Eukaryota > Metazoa > Arthropoda > Insecta > Phasmatodea > Phasmatidae > Clitarchus > Clitarchus hookeri. Next base: position 164,741 of record NQII01002671.1, read on the forward strand.
GTGTGCACATATGTTTGGGCAAGTGCGTGTGTGTGCACATATATGTTTGGTTAAGTGCGTCTGTGTGTGCCTATATATTTGGGTAAGAGCATGTGTGTGCGCATATTTTTGGGTAATTGCGTGTTTGTCCGCATATATGTTTGGGTAAGTGCATGTGTGCGCCATTATATATGGGTAAGTGCATGTTTGTGCACATATATGTTTGGATCATGCGTGTGTGTGAACATATATGTTTGGGTAATTGCACGTGAGTGCATGTATATGTTTGGGTATGTGTGTGTGTGCGTGCACGTATATGTTTGTGTAAGTGCATGTGTGTGCACGCATATGTTTGTGTAAATGCATGTGTGTGCACATATTTGTTTGGGCAAGTGTGTGTGTGTGCACGTATATGTTTGTGTAAGTGTGTGTGTGTGCACATATATGTTTGGGCAAGTGCGTGTGTGTGCACGTATATGTTTGGGTAAGAGCATGTGTGTGCCTATATATTTGGGTAACTGTGTGTGTTCGCATATTTTTGGGTAAGTGCGTGTTTGTGCACATATATGTTTGGGTAAGTGCGTGTGTGTGAACATATATGTTTGGGTAAGAGCATGTGAAGGCATGCATATGTTTGGGTATCTGTGTGTGCACGTATATGTTTGGGTAAGTGCGTGTGTTTGCGAGTATATTTTAGTTAAGTGCATGTTTGTGCACATATATGTTTGGATAAGTGTGTATTTGTGCGCGTATATGTTTGGGTAAGTGCGTGTGTGTGCACTTATATGTTTGGGTAAGTGCGTGTGTGTGTGCTGATATGTTTGTGTAAGAGCGTGTTTGTACACCTAATTTATTAATTTTTTTTATCTGCATCGATGCCTATGATATTAATTTGACGACTACATCTTAAACGGTTCGGGAATTACGGCTAACTACTCTTATAAGTTTTCATAAGGCTTAAATGACTATATTTGCTGACATTCTTCAGCTAACATGACCTGTACTGACTTGCTAGTTTCAAGAGCCTCGCGTAGCTTATCAGTTAAAGATAAAAAAAAAAGACTATTTTCGAAAGAGTGTGAGAGTCTTGGGAAGCCAATCAGAGACGTTGACATTTTGAGAGCCTCGCGTAGCAGTTTGATAGTCGTGCGTAGAGACGGACGCCTTGCGTAGCGCGCGCGCCGTGGTGACGTCACCGGCTGACGCGGGAGATGCTACCAGCTGCCGGCTGCCTGCCAGGAGCCAGGTGGTGCAAAACTGCCTTTTTATAACTACTGTTTAGTCTTAATTCATTTCAAGGTATGCTTGGAAAAAGTTATTTTACAAAATTCCAGAGGCAGCCACAAATCTAAACCTGGAAGAATTTCCATATTTTAAATGATTTCTTGCAGTTGCAAAAACGTTTTCTTGTACGATTTTATAGACATCTTGAAGTATCCGTTAGCATATTCTTTCAGTGCGAACTATCTCATTTCTGTATGTATATTAGTTTTTATCTTTTTTAAATTTATAAAACAGTGAAACTGTGATTTTGACATACATTTATGAGGAAAGTAAGCGGCTCAAAAAAAGTATTTCTTGTGAGGGAAGAGTAATCACTGATAGTGTCTTGAAGTTGAACGTTATGTGGTACAAATATAAAATAACTGTATTTTCCATGGAAGGCCAAGGGACCCATGAGTGGCCACAGGTAGAATTCGTTAGCGTTAGACTTGGCAGTGAAATTGGAAAAACTCTTGAGCTAGCTCAGTCTTCCCACAAGAGATGGCGACAGCAAAACATGCCCCCACTTTCTCGCCTGCTGGGACCCTCATAACGGAAAGTGAACCCCGAGAAAGGAGGGGGGGTTAGAGGGAAAATCCAGTTTACTCCCTGGGGTAAATACAAATAGCTTTCGTTCTTTCTAACCACAATTTCCTGCATTCCCATCCTTGTCACCGGCACAACTCGCCCTACCTGCTAACCGAGAGCATTTCCAGAAGTCTCAGAAACTACCCAGTTACTTTAACCATGTCGTATCTAAGAACTAGCTATTATATATATTATACATAATATATAAATTATATATAATATACATGATACATAATCTCATACTTCAGAAAGGAAAGCAATGTGACTGGCTATACTGCTAGATCTAGTTGAATCACCGGTGTGGTTGATTTGATACATTACAATAAGCGAATTGTCTTCTATCTAAATCTTCCTTTATAAGTTATATTATAAAAAATGAGGAGCATAAAACCAGGCTAAATTTTTATTTTATTTTTATTTTTTTTTCCATATTGTCTGTTAAGGGAAGCGATGAGCTATCCTTCAAACGATACACATTCAGTCAGTTGTGGCCCACCGTCTTGTTTATTCTTTTACGAGAAGTTTTAAGTATTTATTCCCTTTGACTTTTCCGCATTATAAAAATTGCAATTGAAGCTCAATAAGCTAGGTTTATTAAAACCAATGATAATAAGATACTGTAATGACACAATTATTTACTCAAAGTTTTAACTTGGTAATGTGACGCTTTTGGTGAAGTACCCTTGTTTATGGTCAAACTGTATAAGTGTATTTTTTAAAAATACGCATATATGGGTCAGTAACGGCTTGATAATATCAGAAATTCGAAAATGTTATTCTTTTTATTATAATTAACATTTTTATTTTAAACAGGTAATACATTATTGACTTATCAATAAAAAAAATAATATGTGCGGCTACTTAGGGCGACACCCGATTGGGGAACGTAGCCCGGAGTAAGTGAGCTAAACATTCAATTACAATGCGAGAAATTAATCAAACTCTACTAGAGGATGTCAGCATGAGTAATCACACACTTTTACGGGTCTTCAACGTGAGGTATGTTCAAGTTGGCAAGTAGCCATTAGGAAAATAATCCAATACGCAGGAGCACACTAAAAATGAAAGAAAAAAAATTCTTATAAAATAAGATTTATTTTAAATGTAGATAAGTAAAAATTTAATTATTTACAAACTGCCTTGTGTAAGGAACGCAGAATTAAACCTCATGTCGCTCAACATTTGTTTCAGCCGCAAACTACTTATTTTAGATTTCTCTAACAACATTTCCAAGCCAATACACACGCTAGTTCGGGGAGAGAACGAATAAAGAGGGCGCCGCGATCATGCTAACGGAATACGAGTGAATCGACTAACGAGCAGAATTACACCATGGGTACCGAGGCAATACGACTATACTTAAATTAATGAATGAAAACCAGAGCTAGGATGTTAACTAATTACTGCTATTCTCTTTCTTCGAGACCAGCCCGGTGTACACACGATCCTACCAGCCCATCACCCAGAGGTGGATACGTCCGTCTACATCTTCAATTATCTGGCGAACGAAATACAGGAAACCGAGAAAATGAAACTAAGAACAGGAAATGGCCGGGGCAAAAGCGGGACGCCGACGGGCGTGTCGCCCTTATTTAGTAGCTACCCCTGTCTCTAGAATACGCGGGTAGTTGACCCACCCGGCAAAGGAGGCCTCTGATGTTTGCCACAGGCTATAATTATTATGGCTACCAAAACCTCGGAGACAAGTGTTTCACAGACACGACCACTGCCCACCGCGTTCCGATGGCTGGACGTACGAAGGTTACCAACTAGCGGGCCGCGACCCCGTTCCTTCAGGCGGCACGTACCAAAACCAATACTTAGTGTAAAAAAATTTATAAACATGATGCAGTATCATGAGTTTGTCTAGTCTACAAGTACCGTAGTTACAAAAAAGGAAAGTATGTCTGCGAAAATATGTGAAAATTAAAACTCCTTATACATTTGAGAGCTTATTGGCACAGCATGACTGCGTCTATCAAAGAATGTGTAGAATCTGTTTTGACAACACTGATGTATATAATACAAAACCAGGTATCATCGCAAGTAAACTTTAATATTTTTGCTTGTCAATTATGCAGCTTTGTCAACAAAATAATAATGGTAAAAGAAACACTTACATGCCGAAATGTGTTCTAACGATAAAGTAATAATGAAATAATGTTTGATATCATTAAAACCGTCATAAATGACGTTAGTACCCTAAAATAGGGGGTTCTATTGCACCTGGCTAGAAACGGGGAGCAGGGAGTCATAGATAGTATGACACAGCACATACATAGATAGCATGACACAGCATGCCGCGTGAGTCACAGATGTTTCCCCGCTCTAGGGGAAGGTGTGCAGCGCCAGGCAAGGCTCTCCTCGCTGATTGGCTACGCAAAGCCCACGAAGATTACTTAAAAAAAAAAGTGTAGTAGTTAGAAATAGGGCATTTAAACGCAGCGTCGTGACAGAGACACAGGGACACATGACGCAGAAACCTCCTGCTCTTTAATTTCACAGCCATTTTTTCACGTTTTTCCATCGAAATGTCCCGTTTTCCCCTCGAAATGTCGTGTATTTACCTCAAAATTTCCCCTTTTCTTTAAAAAGTCCCTTTTTTCCTTTGATATTTCCCTAATTTCCCTCAAAATATTAATTTCTTTAAGTTTGTTTCAACAATCCCACAATGTGGCTAAAAGAATCATTTTTGAGCAATGAGGAGTTGAGGAGTTGAGGAGTTTTCTCATAGTCAACCACTACCATACTTCATGCTCTTGCATTCACAGGGTGCTGTGGTGATGCAGCGGATAGAGGGCATGTTAAACTTCACCCCCTTGCATGCCAAGCTGGGAGGGTTATCTCAGAGTCTTCCCAAATACGATGTAAACTACAAATATACATTTAAGCGCTATTCGAACTTATAAGCATAGTTGGCCGTAATTCCCGAACTATTTAAGATGTACTCGTCAAATTCATAACATAGGCATGGATGCCGACAAGGAAAATTAACAAATGGTCATTTAGCCCCTTTGCGAACTTATAAGAATAGTTGGCCATCATTCCCGAACCATTTAAGATGTACTCGTCAAATTCATAACATAGGCATGGATGCCGACAAGGAAAATTAACAAATAGTCATCTAAGCCCTATGTGAACTTATAAGCATAGTTGGCCGTAATTCCCGAACTATTTAAGATGTACTCGTCAAATTCATATCATAGGCATCGATGCCGACAAGGAAAATTAACAAATGGTCATTTAGCCCCTTTGCGAACTTATAAGAATAGTTGGCCATCATTCCCGAACCATTTAAGATGTACTCGTCAAATTCATAACATAGGCATGGATGCCGACAAGGAAAATTAACAAATAGTCATCTAAGCCCTATGTGAACTTATAAGCATAGTTGGCCGTAATTCCCGAACTATTTAAGATGTACTCGTCAAATTCATATCATAGGCATCGATGCAGACAAGGAAAATTAACAAATGGTCATTTAGCCCCTTTGCGAACTTATAAGAATAGTTGGCCATCATTCCCGAACCATTTAAGGTGTAGTCGTCAAATTCATATCATAGGCATCGACGCAGACAAGAAAAATTAAAATATGGTAATTTAAGCCCTATGCGATCTTATAAGCAGAGTTGGCCATAATTCCCGAACCTCTTAAGATGTACTCGTAAAATTCATATCATAGGCATCGACACAGACAGGGAAACGCACCCACCTAAACATTTACGCTCACAAACATGCACTTACATAAATAACTATTTGCATACAAATGCACTTACACAAACATATACGTGCACACACACACACTTACCTTTATATATACAAGCACAAACACACACTTACCCAAACATATACATGCACAAACACGCACTTACCCAAACATATAAGCACACACACATGCACTTGCCCAAATATACATGCACACACATGCACTTACCCAAACATGTAAGCACACAAACATGCACTTACACAAATTTATATGTGCACAAACATGCACTTACCCAAACATATATGCGCACAAACATGCACTTACCCGAAACATATATGCGCTCAAATATTTACTTACCCAAACATATACGAACACAAAAATGCACTTACACAAACATATACACGCACTTAACCAAACTTATACTGCACACACATGCTCTTACCGAAACATATACGTGTACACACACGCACTTACCCAAACATATAAGCGCACACAACCATACATATATGGGTACAAATATATGCACACCCATTCATATACGCACACCCATACATATACGCACGCACGCACACACACACACAAGCACAACCAAACAGGTGCACACACGGCACTTACCTACCTGTCTTTACCCTCCCACTTACCATCAGCATTACCATGCAGATGGGCCACGGGCTTGGGACCGACCAGTACACTATTCCTATGACATTACCAATTGTTAATGACATAAGTATAGTGTACAGGCGGGTTACAACGTCGAAAATGAAAGACAACCCTCCTAAAATAAAAATAAAGCGGACTAAGGAACGCCCAGATAGATGATAGCATAGAGAAATTACTACTGAAGAGAAGGGCTACAAGTATGACGTTGCTTACGACATTACTAATGGAGGATCACTTCCTAAAAGAGTTCATAGGGACAGATGAGTGGAAATCAATAAAGTCAGTACATTAACTTGTTGCGAAGGTGTTAGCAAACCGAGCTTCTTTCAAACGCCGAGAGAAAATTGTAAATCAAAATAATTATGCAAATATACATATGTATAGCTTAGTCAAGTATAATACATTAACTGTTGCGAAAGTGACAGCAACCCTCGTTTCTTGCAAATGTCTAGAGAAAATTGTAACTTGAAAATAAATATATTATCTAACAAAAATTACATAAACTACCAGACAGCATACTTTCCTCGTAGAGTATCTGTCACTTGTGCAATATACGCTGGTAAGTACTTATAAGTTTTTTTTTACTTTATATTTGTTTTATATCTGTTTGTGTAGGTATGTGGCAGTGTTGACCTTGGCGCTCTCCGTACTTCACGACTCTGTCATAGTATTTTACGTTAGCCTAATGTTACATATGTTGTTCATGGCTTGGTTGAATTTGCGTGTCTCAAAAACTCGGAAGTATGTGAGAACGATGGTTTACTATTATTGCTGTACTAACCAAGGCTACCGCGATAGTATTCTAACGTAATGTATAGTCTTCCTTGCGTGTGCAATATGCAGCGGTCGGTAGGAGTTTATAACTATTTACCTTTACATGTTTTTTAAAATATCTAATGTACGAAAGAAAGTCAATAGTTTGTAGAGTTCCAAGACACGAACTCAGTTCTCTATCGGTGAATTCTTGAGACGATGGCCGTCTTGGATGGCGTCATATTATTATTTTAACGTAATTCATGTATCATATCAATGCTAATATAAGGTTTACGTCCATCACTAGGAAAAGCTAATTATCAGATTTTTGTCAAATGAAAGCGATTCAAGGTCCCACAGTACCTGCTAGGGTCAAGATAACCTTCAGATCATATGGCTGAATTCCTACATGCAGAACACTCACTTATTTGTATAGTATATTCATACAAAAACAAAACAGACATTAAAAAAAAATTTAAAGTAACAAGTTGTAAACACTCACCAACCAGCACATTTTACACTAGTGTCGGCTGTTGTAGGTTGCTGTAGATGATAATGCCAGACAAGGCCAGACCCCCCCGATCAGTACAACATGCATTCCACACCCAGTTTTCTCATACTCCTTCTGAGCATCTTTCACCTAACGTCCTGACGGGACGAGTCTTATGCTCTACCATTCCACCTTGATTTTCCCATATTCCTTCCCAGGCTTCTTTCACCTAGCGCTCTGACGAAGACGTTGCATGCACGGTCATTCCACCTTTGTTGTCTCATATTTCTTCAATACAAATTTCTTATATATTAACATATACACGTTTTAATCATAACCTTTGGCTATTAGATATGAAGGGAGAGACATTGTTTGAAGAATAGAAATTACTATGTACTCTGGTGACTGCAGTCGTCGTACATGTAGGGTGAGAGACAAATCATAAACAAGGTGCAAGTATCATGTACACTGAAGGTCACAGCTGCTGGACGAGTAATACACAAACTTCAACTTGCCTCGTTAGCATGTTAGGTGAAAAAAAAAAGAAGTTTGCTACAACTATCCAGGACATCGAGAACGCAACTACGACATTCAAGTCTGCTGATGACGATGTAAAATATGAATATGCTACTGATTAAGTGTCTACATCTGCAGGCGCATAAATCAGTTGCTGAAGATAAGAGCTATTTGAAGTTGGGACAGAAGAAACGTAGATGCGAACCTAGTACCCTGACTCAGAGGTATCTAACAACCTACTAATTATGGAAGAACATACATGTAGACATGTATCGTGAACCTTCTGTGAAGAGTGACAGGAAAGTCTAGCTGCTTATTTTATTAAGACTTTAATGACTTGGTTGAAATACTAATATCACATGTTGTACCATTACACTTCGGTTTTCTCATACACCTTCCTGTATCCTTTCACCTAACATCCTAGCGATTACAAGTCCCATGCTCGACAAGCATGGCAGCTTTGAGAAAAAAAAAGGTTGTCTTACAGTAACGAAACAAATAACTTTACCGATTATTTTTCATTGACGAAAATGTAGAGCCAATCACCTTGCACAATGTTCACTCTTCGTAGTCTGAATAGCAACTGACTCGGAATGATAGCAATCACTGTATACTCTAGAGACTGCAGTCAGTCAACATATATGTAGGGTGAGAGACGAACCATAAACAAGATGCAAGTACCATGTACGCTGAAGGTCACAGCCACTAGACAAGTCATACACAAACTACAAGTAACATGTACACACTCCCGCACACAACTTCCGCGCTGGAATAATAATGTTTAATGAGACTGTATGACTCGTCTCTCACACTATCTATCACCAAAGTTAATGTAACGTTTCATTAAACGACTTGTAAAAGGTTGTGTACCCTTTGCATGCTACTACACACAGCGTATGTAAACCAGTAGTAATGCAAGAGTATGTGTCACTGATATATATATATTGATGATTATATATTTAAAAAATGTAAAGGTAAGTAGTTATAAACTCCCGCCGACATCTGCATGTTGCACATGTAAGTAACACTATACATTACGCTAGACCGAATAAAAAATACTTTCTCGAAACGTTGATACTAGCAGACATAAAAAAAATAAAAGAAAAGTAGTTATTATCACCTACGAACATGTATTGTACAAGTGACGAGCACTGCACAGCACATGATGCTAGACAACACCATGTGTCTGAAAAAGCTAGCATTGTAGCCTTGGCTATTGCAGCAAAATAAATAGTAAAACGATTGTTCTCACATACATCCAACGTCCGAGCTATGCTACAGAGACACACAATTTCAACCAAGCAATGAACAAAATATGTGATATTAGACTAAAGTAAAATACTATGACAGAGTCGTGAAGTGTGGAGAACGATAAGGTAAACACTGCCACATACGTTCGCAAACAGATATTAAAAAAAATCTAATGTAAACAAGTTATAAGTACTTACCAACCAACCAGCACATATGGCACAAGTGTCAGATACTCTACGTTACTTTAGATAGTACGAGACAAGTCCAGACCAACCTAGTCAGTACAATAGTCATTCCACCTTGGTTTTCTCATATTCCTTAGGAAAAGAAAATTAGCTGATTTAGTAAAGTCCGAAAGAGAATTAATAGTCAAAGTACGAAAGAGAATTAATAGTTTGTATAGTTCCAAGGCTCGAACTCAGTCCCCTATCGCAGGATCCCGGGATGACAGCTATTTTGCATGCCGGTACATAAAAACCATGCTCTAGCATTCCATTTAAACGACGGCCATTTTGTTTACCTGTCATAAGATCAAGGTCAAGGGCAAAATTAGATTTTAAAAACCTAAAAAAAAAAAATACAAAAAAAAAATATTTTTCCAAATTTTTTTTTAAAAACCAAAAAATCGTAAAAAAATCGTAAAAAAATTGCGGCAGCTTTATCAGATCCGAAGACGGGAGCTTGCTGTAATGCAGTATCGTGTTATGACGAGCATAACAAAATCGACAATATTTGGATGATGGGCAACTCTTCACTTAGTGGCTTGAAGCGAGTTTATACATAATCGTTTGTCCTTTGCCATTGAAATACGTGCCTGAGGGCCCTTTTTGCACAAATTCAGAGTATATGTTGATGGTATGATCACCCTTACAAAGGCAACACTTTTCTGGAAGGAACTTAACAAAGAAACTACCTGATGATGTACGATGCTGCTCCGGCACGTTGCGATTGTTCTGATTTAGGCTTGCTATACTTCTGACATCGCTTGACATGCAGTGTTTCTCAAGAAAATCTGTAAAGTCGCTTAATGTAGGGATGCTAAATTCATGAACCACTCCCATTGTTTTCTTAATGCCTGGTCCGTGCATTTCTCCAACAAATGCAGCAGCAACATATCGCAATGATCTACTGGCAGTTTCAATGCCTTCAAAGGAGCTACATTTTCGATGATAGCAGATAACAAGCCTCACAAGGATTGGGCTGGATCTGTAGTAGCCACAGGAGCTTGCAAAAGTGCGTCTATATGATTTACCACGATGACCCGTTTGTTATCATACCATTTAGTCAACAGATTCCAAGCAATGTCAAAATTATCAGATGTCATTGGAAGTGACTGAATAAGAGATAATGGTTCTCGAGAAAGCGAAGATTTTAAGTAAGTAAAACGCTCCACATTACTGAGGTCCTTGTTATCTCCAATCAAGGTGGTGAACAAACAGAGATGGACAGTATCGAAAATACAAGTTTTGAAATACATATTTTCGATACATTTGTATTTTGTATCGAAAATACATATTTCTGCTATGTATTTTGTATTGGTATCAAAATACTTTATTGTAGTATTTTGTATTTTACGAAATACTTCTTACTTTCAAATTAATTTTCTAGGTTGCAGGAATATTGGAAACCACCTTTTTTATTCACGAAAAATGTTTTTTTTTTAATAATAATTCTTCTATCTTATTTACTGCACAAATGGTGGGGTCTATCTAATGCCTATGCCATCCAGCACTGCAGAAAATGAAAAGAGCTGAATCCTATTGAGAGTGCATATCTCTATGAAGGTCTTTCGATAATATATAAAGTTCTAAGGTGAGCCATTTGTTGACAAGGATGTTGCATGTGTTGAGTGTAAGCCTTGTGTGGATTGTTATTAACTAGTTTGAATTGAAGGAAACATAAATGGCGGATAGCTATAATAACAGTTTTGGGCTTCCAAGGTGTGCTATTTTAAATGGCAAACACTTAAAAGTCGTTGAAGAAACTGAGGGCAAAGTGAAAGTTCGGTGTGAGTTGTGTCAACCAGGCAAATGTGCTATTATCAGTAGTCCGTATACAGTCATAACTAATTTCAAAACCCACTTAAAGGTAAGTAAATACAGTACAGACAGGTTTACAGCTATGCTTAACTAGTTACTGCCCAATATAAATCACAAACTCAAATAAATACATTACTATACAATAATCTATATGCATTTATACTTTTTCAGAGAATACATCCGAATAATATAATTGCATTTAAAACTTATAAACTTGAGTGGGTTAGGAATGGAGTTGGGATTTCAAGAAACAGAGAACTCCATCGGAAAGTCGATGATGATCATCCATAAAAATCAAAGCAAATGCGTCTTTCTTTTGCAAATAGATCCACTTCAAGTAATGATACAAGTAAGAAGAAATTCGATACACTATTCACAAAATTTGTAGTTAATGGTATGAGGCCATTATCAATTGTAGATTACCAAGACTTTGTAAATTTATTTAAAGATCTTATAATACTTAATTTGTTAATTAATTTTTGTTACATAGTAATTATGAATTATTATATGATTTATTAATATTTATTGCTTGCAGGCATGGATTTTTGTCTAAAGGTCATGTCGTGGCCGACACTTAGAAGACAAATAAATGAACTGGAAACAAAACTTATGTTTGATATCAGAGAAAATATTAAAAAAGTACTATATGTCTGCACAACTGCAGATATATGGTTAATGAAAACCGGAAGTTTCTTGGGAGTTACTGCTTACTGGGTAAACCAGTGCTCTATTATTATTATTTTTATAATTTTATAATTATCATAGCTTTATGAACACAAACTAGAGGCAGCTATGTATTAAAATTATAACCAAACATAACTTTTAAATATATTGCATTCATTGTTGTTATAATATAACATAAAGGAATTATTTATTACCGATTGATAACGTAACATTTGAGCGGAAGTCTGCTGTTTTAGCTTGCAAGTGATTTCCTGGATCTCATACTTATGACAGAATAGCTGAGATGCTCGATTATATAAGTAATTCCTTTGGACTTAGGCACGAAATAATTGTCTCAACAATTACTGACAATGGCTCAAACTTTGCGAAAGCATTCAATGAATTTGGAATGGCACTTCGAACCAATCCATGTAAATTAATACTGTACCATTGAATAATATTTAAAACTATAGATGCGCACTAAATATTAAATGTCTATACATATATAGGAAGTTTCGAGGAGACTATGCGAAAATCGAAATTATCATACAGATATAGTAATTCTTATAATACTTCATATCTCAATTCTCATGCCAGATGACTGCGTGGATGATTAAGACAACGAAATCCGCGAAGAATCATCAGATGAAGTTGAGATTATTTTCATTGATGATCAAAGCATTGCGCCTCCTCAGTCAATTCCTCATACGAGTCAGCTCACTCTGATTCTTCCAAATCATATCCGATGCGCTTCTCACGCACTTAATCTTATAGCCACAACCCACACCAACAAGGTTATCCAGAGCACTCCATCGGTTTCAAGATTACATCATCCTGCACTAGCTAAGTGCTTTTTTATGTGGAAAGCTTCAGGCCGGCCAAAATATGCAGAAGAGATTTTCTCTACACTAAACTCTTAATTAAGTTATCCCTGTGCCACACGGTGGAATTCAATGTATGCATGACTCAATCTGCCATATCATACTGTTTCACGAAAAGATACCTGAAGTTTTTCCATTTCTTCGACTTAAGTGTAGTTTCAAGGGAATCTAACTAGGTTACCTGAACGAGTATGCTGACATTTTTCAAGCCACTTGCAACTACTATTGCCTGCTTACAAGGCGATTGCTGCTATTATGGTCAGCTATTGCCAACATTGTTCACACTGCAGAAAAAACTCGAAGAACTTGAAAGTAAACATCTCAGGTATTGTGTACCACTTCTACAAGGTGTAAAGAATGTCCCGGAAAAGAGATTTAAAAAACAATTTCCAATTGTCCTGTGAAGTAAATGAAGACATAATAGCAGAATGTACCCTCCCATTCTTTGAAATGAGGTGGCTACCTGCAGATTGTGGGAATAATTGCAGAAAGCGTGTTGAAGAACTTCTTATAAATGCTGCTAAAGATATGAACCCTGCTTCAAGCAATCACAATGTAAATCAACAGGCTTCAACAGATGATGAATGGTTGGTTTTCGATGAAGAAAAGAATTCTTACCCAGAAGCAATTAAGGTTAATAAAATAGAACTGGAAGTACTACAATTAATGCAAGACAAATCAAGACAAGTGGAAACACTGGATAATCATCCTCTGGTACGGAAGGGTTTTCTTGGGTATGACACAAGCTTAACATCAAATTCTCCTGTAGAAAGACTTCTCGTGTGCAGGGTTTATACGTACCGTAGTCCCAGACGACACAGGCATAGCGACTCAATGTTTGAAAAACTTGTTCGCTTGAAGGAAAATAAAGCATTTTCATGACATAATTAATAAATAATGATTAATGATCATGAACTTTTTTTGGGAATGTGTATTTTGTATTTTAACCTGAATTTAAAAATACTATTTTGTATCTTGTATTTCCAATATACTGTCAACATGTATGTTGTATTAAAAATATATTTTAAGGGGTATTTTGTACTTTGTATCTAAAATACTTTTCGCGAGTATTTTGCCCATCTCTATTAAAAAAATCAGAATAATTTAACCAACCTTTGATTTCTCCAAAAAATGCGGGGAGCTTGATGACTGGAAGGGCAACTCGAGCATGCAATCGGTTGGCTGTTCGTTGTTCTGATGAAACTGATAGCTGCTTTCACGATTCGGCGACACACATAACCTTATAATAAGCATCATTGAACTTTTCAAGCCGTTTGCTATGTTCCACCTTGTTGAAAGATGTCATCATCCCCCAAGTGCTTCGATTAGAAGATGATCATCCTCGTAACTTGTTTTGATGGACGGCAGATCCCGGCAGGTGGTTTGGAACAACTGTTGTTGTGAGGGGTCGTTGAGGGCTTGATCTGACAACAGGGAGGCTCTGTGCAGACGATTTTTAGCTCGTTGCAGTCGCAAGTATGCTGTAGCAATCGCTGCCATTGTTCGTGCGGAGTTTCGGAACTTCACATAACTTTAACGGTAAATATCACCGTAGTTTCCAATAAATAAACATGACCTCACAACACATGGTGCGAAATTCACATACGTATGCACGCGATTCACTGCGACCTTCAACAACCCTTCCAAAATCACGTAAAATTCAGCTGGCGTGATAGGTCATAGGCCAAAATAAATGCTGTTCACCAAGCCACAAGGCAACAGCGAGTCATGCGTCAATGATTAATGAAAATAACGGGCAGCAAAAAAGATACACAAAACCATGAAATGTTTATGATCCGGCCCGGAGGACCAAAAATGTCTGGGCACGGGACGACGAGAATGGACTGTATATACTACATAGTTCATTACGAAGATATTAAAACGATCGCGCATAACGAAACAACACGCGCCGACGCCATATTGCGAACAACTAATCCTTTTTTCTTCATTTTTCTGTTTAGTCAATATGGCGCACAAGATGGCGCCCACAAAAAGTGGGCAGGAAAAACAAATTAAAAAGTTTGTCTACAATACACACCACACAAAATACACATGTCCAATCAATAATATATAACTCATTTATATAAATAGTTTGTATAATATTTGTATGTATATTATCACGGGCGCCGGCAGCAGGGTGCAAGGGGGTGCACTTGCACCCCCCTGTCAGGAAAGAAAATGCATGGAAAAAATTACATTTTAAAAAACTAAGTTACTGTTTGAATAAAAACTGAAGGCGTCTAGATTTCTGTCCAAATTTGTTCATCACCTCGTCAATAAATTCAGTATCCTCCTCTACTCTTTTCCTGTGAACACTGAGCATGCACAGGCCGCTTAGCCTCGCGTCTCCCATCGTTGAGCGATTCCACGTCTTGACACGTCGTAACGTGCTAAATGTACGTTCAATGCTACATGTTGTTGCTGGAATAGTTAAACCAATTTTGATTGCCTCACATACCGCTGGGTAAAACGGAGTGGCTTGAGCAATTACATCTGCGTATTCAACAACAGATTCATTAAAAACCGCATTATTTGCTTAATTTGTCTTCATCATCTCGTACCATGTGGTAGCCTCGGCAATAAAATTATGTAGAAGACCTCCGTAGAGGTTCTGTATATCTTCTGCTATCGCTAAAAATGCTGATTTGTCCAATTTTCTCATGTTTTCTGGGTGAAGCTGCATAAGCGAAAGTGCTTTCTTGTGTGTTGAAGAAAATCGATTTTTAAGTGAAGAAATAATAGAATCTAAGTATGGGATAAATATAGATATTTTGAAAAATTCTTCAACATTTTCAGATGGTTGATTTGATCTGTAAGTCTGTTTTGCCACTACTCGAGGACGCTTAAATTCAACATCCAGTTTTTCGCAAATTTTTTGAGCTTTCTCGAAAATAACCGCAAACTCCATAGAGGCATTATCGCGGTGAGATTGAAGGACAACAGTTAATTTATTTGCGTGATCGTGTATTGCCTTTATATTCATATTTACTTCTTGTAATTGATTGCACACGGGTTCAAGTTTGGCAGAATAGGCAGCAATTACTAAAAGTGTCACAATGCATATTGGAATAGTTGCAGTCGTGTAGAGCTGATACGCTTTGGTTTTCGTTGTAGCGTTCGGCGCGTCCTGCGAAAGTTCTTCTAAAACTTGTACAATAATCAAAAAGTTTTCAGAAAATTTTCTGATACTTTTTTACTTTGTTGTCCAACGCGTTTCACAAAATAGAGGTATATTTGGAATTTTATTCCGCTGCAACGTACTCTCTCTAAAAAAAATTATAATTTCCTTGTAGTCCCAGCAGTATTTCTCACTTCACTAACAGTATTCAGGTCATTAATAAAAAGATTCAATACATTGCTTGCACAGTGGAAAAATAGGGCTGAAGGATATTTATCATTAATAATTTTCTTAACACCACCTATGTGATCTGCCATTGCAGCACACCCGTCGTATCCTTGGCCAACAAGTTTATTTAAATCAAAATTACAATCTTGCACGAAGCGAATAATAGTTTCCGAAATGGCTTTTTCGTTCAATTCTTGTACCGGTACATATCCGAGGATTTCTTCACAAATTATTGGTTTTTTATCATCTTTATCATAACGTAGATAGCGAACACCAATCGATAATTGTTCTGTGCCACTAATATCAGCAGTCTCATCAGCCAAAACAAAAAAAGCCGAAGCATTTTTCACCTCCTCAATTATTTTGCTTTTCAGAACAACGGCATCCGCTCCGCGTTTCCTCTCCCGTTCGCTAATTTCTCCCTTGTTAATTGGGACTTCTTAAAGTAATATTGCTGGCCGCTACAGGGTGTTTTGTCATAGCCTCCCTGATGCCTGTGTTTAGCCTGGCTGGCTCGTTATCGTTCACCATCTGGTGACCTAGTAACCCACTGGGGATTTCTATTCTTCTCTGCCTTCCTCCTAAACTCCGCACACCTCTGCCGCCTGCCCTTTTCTCGTCTGGTTTATTGCCTCGCTCCCTCCTCGGTTCTATACTGTCGGGAAATTGGACGCCATGAGTTTAATTTATGACTACTCGAAGTCACGAGGGTTGGTTTATGACTCCCCCGAAGTCGTGAATGTGCCTGGCTAGCTCGGTCGGGGCAGAGGTCCCCTTTCTCCCGGGTAATTTAGCTTGTCCTTGCCTCTTTCTATACAGATTTCAGCTTGCCCCTTACATTGCGCGGCGCCAGAATTTGATACCTGCCAATGCTGAAGTTTGGAAGTAGGTATTGAATCTGCTCTGCGGCGTGAGGCGCCAGCACTTGATGCTAGCCCTCAGTGATAGGGCGTAGGAATACATCGACGCTGTTGTCTCTAGGTCCACTTTACTAATAAATTACACTTTATTTGCGAGTTCACATAATCGAGTTTTATTGTTGCTTGAACATGTTAACTGGTACATGAACTCACGAGACAACTCCCCTCCCCTTTTTCTATGTAGGTTATGTATGGTTTGACACCGCGATTGGTGTCGTGGGGGTGGGGTGCAGGATTCTTCACACCTGGTGTAGAACTACTTATCTGACACTGCGGCGCTGTCTTCCCTCGGCTGGCGACTTGGAACTGCTCCGGCGCTTGGTGGGGCGTCCCGACGCCTGCTCTCGGAACTCCTCCTCCCGGGTCCACTCAGCACTCTTCGTTTGGCGACGGCCGGCTGCCGTTTTCTCGGACTCTTCCCGCCGTACGTCCCGTTTGACGGCCTCCGACTGAGGTCCACGTCTTGATGCATTTGGCGAACTCGTTTTCTCTCGGCTCCCGGTCCACCCTTCTTGTTTGAAGAAGTCTGACTGACTTTTCTCGGATTCTTCTCGCCATACGTCCCGTTTGACGGCCTCCGACTGAGGTCGACGTCGTGATGTATTCTCGATCCTCGACTGACTCCGACTGACTGACTCATTGACATCTCTCAACTGACTGCTCGCGTCTGACTGCCTGATGTCGTCCGGTTCCGAACTGGACGTCTCGCTCTAGGTCCTCCAACTGACTGCCTGACTGCTCGATCCTCGACTGACTCCGACTGACTGACTCGTTGACGTCTCTCAACTGACTGCTCGCGTCTGACTGCCTGATGTCGTCCGGTTCCGAACCGGACGTCTCGCTCTAGGTCCTCCAACTGACTGCCTGACTGCTCGATCCTCGACTGACTGACCCGTTCCTCCCTCCTCCTCGTGTTTTTGTAGGCTCCATCGCCATATTCAACTTGCACTGTCCCTGCACGTGGCCGGGGTGCTTGCCGCGTCCCCCCTGAGTCGTAAAACATGTGGCCACTGCTCCTGTGGTCCGCAGCTGGCCTGGTGTCGCCCATTGATTCTGGTATGGCCGTTTATTGTTCTGTTCTGCACATGCGGGAACTCTTGGGTGGCCTCTTTGGTTCGGCGCACTTATGCCTCCAGATATTGTGTAATTATTCTCCCCAGAATGCCCGCTAAAAGCTCTAAATGTTTATGGCGGAAACTAGCCCGGGACAAACTCAGCCGCTGGTGTGGGCTCAGCGTCCTTTGGCAGCTGCGGGATGCAGCTGCCTCCGCCTTCCTCCGCACGTGGTTGTTCCGCCAGGCCGTCCTGGTGCCATTCTCCTCATCATGTCCGCAAAACCCTTAATCCTTATTGCGGTCGTCTGCCTGCGAGCTTCGCCAGAGCGTGTGTTCTGACGAATGAAATATAGGGACGCAGAATGCGTCAATAGGTACAATTAGAACAGCGTGAACTGATGCGGTCGCAGGCGGGAAATCCCCCGTATCCGTCGCGTGGCACCGGGGATTCCCCGAGCAATAATGCCAACCATCGTCTACAGAGATTAAGTATGTTTTCGATGAGCGAAATATATTCAATCAAATACCTGCACGATTTGAATTTGACATTACATTTATCTACATAATATACATGCATAATTCTACATTTTATATTAGTTAATAGTATAATGTGTAGATGCGGATGCACCTCCCAGAAAGTAATCCTGGCGCCTCCCATGTATATTATATTAAATGTACTGACGTGTAACGCATATTGGGAGTAGAAACCTCGCTGACCTCCCTGCCATATTATCCTCCCCGCGAGCGCCTAACAGTTGACACGTGTCGCGAGACACATGGACAGCCAAGACAGGGCAAACAAGGATGGATCGCAGTTACACATGTCAAGGTT
Source organism: Clitarchus hookeri (assembly GCA_002778355.1). Lineage (NCBI taxonomy): Eukaryota > Metazoa > Arthropoda > Insecta > Phasmatodea > Phasmatidae > Clitarchus > Clitarchus hookeri. The sequence goes on from NQII01002671.1 coordinate 183,683, forward strand.
GTGCCGAGTAAGAGCTGGCATATCGCCGAAGCACCTGGAAGGCACTATGTAAATACATAGGAAAGCGGGAGAAATTGCAGAGCCAAGCAAGAGCACCTCTAGATTCATGCCAGAGAAAACGGCTGACAAATTGAAAGTGGTGCCACGAGCACTCCTCCCCCTACCCCATTTTAGCCAAACCGCGGAAGAATAAGTTGAGAGGGTAAGTTTCAGGGTGCAGGCCACCACCTTCCCCCCTCCAACCTTCACGAACCTTGGCGCGTGTAAGAAGTGCGTTGTACGATGTGGACTGCGCCTTCCTCCCTTCCCCCTCCCCCAACAAGAAATACACGTGTAGGAAACCAGGTAGGGAGGCAAGAGAGGATACAAGCGAATTTACGAGAGAAGAGGGGCACAGTTTTTATCACCATGCCAAGACAGTCAGTTGCATCGGAAATCGCGAGAGGACGTCGGAACGAGAGGAGAGCGTCGAGGAGCGAACCCAGAGCAGCAGTCGAGCGGAGACGGCACCAAAGCTGGGCCTTTTCCAAGGCCGCCCACATCGCCGGATTTCATCCACAGCCGACAACATACCAAGCACTACAAGCAGAGCTAAGTATCAAGTCATCGGCCAAAGAAGCCCCCCTCCCCCATGACATCGCCCACAGTTAATCCGAGTTATTTAAATAGAGTACCACACCTCGGAAGTGTTTCTGTATGTTTAAACTCGAGACAATATAAACAATCAGTAAAGTGAAACACCGAAAGACTACCTAATTGATATACCCTCAACCTTCAAGGCACCTTATAGTCTGTCTCTTGAGGAATTAACTCCGACCCTATGAACCACCTGTATACCACAGGTGGGGAATAGTATCAGCACATATTTAATATATAATATAATTATGTATTTTTTAAATATATATTGATTTATATAAATATAATGTATAAAGTAAATAAATATTCAATTTAATTTTGTACTTATTCTCATATATGAGTTTATTTAATAATAACGTTAATATGTTTATATATAAATTTATATATAGTAATTTATATTAATTTATGAATTTATTTATATAACGATTGCATGGATATCCAAATTAGTTACATAATTTTCTTTCATCTTGCCTGGGTCTGTGTAAAATATCACAAACCAACCCCTTAGATTTATTCTCGCAACTAGCGGATGCACCCAATAAAGCCGTGATTTTATTTTCACCTTTATGGATGCGCTCACATACACTTGATGACAACCTGACCATCCTTTGCAACTCTCCGCGATAAAGTCCGCACACTTGTGAAAGCACGCCAAGCATGATCCACTCTCCGCGCGTGGGTCGCGGAGGGTGGACGATCAGCACCCACGTGTAACGGGCCGTACGCTAAAAAACAGACGGAGCAGTTTTGGTCGAGTCGCACCCTTGGACTCGACGTATCATCCTAGTCAATCAAATGGGGTGAAACTCATTTGACTGGGCGCAGCACAACGCCGCGCGGCAATCGACTCAACACATGCTTCCCACGCGACAAACAGGCGGCACAATTCGCCGAGTCGACACATTATTGCGTACTCGCGAGTGGGGTGCGAATCAATTCTGCTGGGAGGGGGTTGCCAGAATTCCCCCTCTCAAAGTTTTGTCTACCCAGGCTCATGTAAGAAAAAATATTTTCCTGACAGGGAAAGCGATTTCCCTTCTCGAAGAGTAATAGTGCGTAATGATTGATGGCGCTAATAGTTCCCACGCACAAATTACAACGACGAAGCTTGATGAACTTCAGATGGAAAGAACACGACTCAGTCACACTGATTGTCAAAACCCAAGTTTTCGGTGCCGCTCAAAATCTTCGTGTCGCCCTTGGTGTACTTTCATTTCGCAACAGGCACAGATTGGAGACATACATATAACCCGGAAAGTTCTTAATAATATGTAAGCTAGTGCATTTTCCGTCACCAGATACCAGTCACTTCGCTGGAAAATGCGAATCTCCAAAAGTCTCGAGTTCACTAAAAAAAACAAATAGTCCTTCTTTCAACAAAAAGTTTATTCGCATCCTTCTCGCAAGTGCGACAGTTCAGAAGTGGCGAACAAAAGTTTTCAAATGTAGCATACACGCAGTTTAGGTGATAACACGCACGTTTGCGTTTCTCTGTACTGGCTGTAGCATGTTTTTTACTAGTAAATTGAATGAGAAAAAAATTAATTTCATTTTTAGGCCATGATGAATCGAAAAAAAACCTCTTCATTTATCGTTCAGTGATAATCGGGTGGATCCCGAAACGCCTAATTCTTTTTCCCCCTATTCCACCCCGGTACAGTAACCGCACTAACAACACACATTCCTCATCGCTATCCGCGCTGTGTTCACTCAGCAAGTGGCAAGTGTAGGAGCTGGCTGCGATGCCGCCGCGGTCGTGACACGACCAGTGTTGCCAGAGCCACATGCCAAGATTACACAATCCCGAAGTTAAATAACTACGCCAATACACGCCATCTACACAAATGCACTAGTGTATTTGATTTATACAAGTTCAGCGAACAATTATTATTTTTTTAATTCTTCACACTGTAACACAAAAATAGTTTCCAAATTTGCACTTTTGGCTTAAAAAAAAAAAAATTACGCTACCGGTTTTTAAGGACGGAATTGACGATGTATTGTAATTTGCGTTTTGCACTTTGTCAGTTTCGAAACAAATTACAAAATAAAAATTAATAAAATCACTTCCGTATTGGCTTTGCTTGTCCTAAATTAGCAATGCTTGGTTATGACGACTGTATAAATTTGGACGAATTCCCGACCTCAATACCCCCCTACACTTCCTCTTATAATATATTTGCATATTGCGCTTTAAAGAGATTTGAGAAAAAATGATAACGTTAAAATTTTTTGTAAATCCTACACAAATCGACGCAAACACGCTAAATGACAGACTTGCTTTCGTGGAGTTACACGGCATTTGGCAACACTGGTCGCGATGTAGCCCAGTCTCCGCGACTGGACTGCCGGCCGACTCGACCGTCGGCGCGACCAAAACAGCTCCGTCTGTGTTTAAGTCCGGGAAAGAAATTACATCACAATCCGCAGAAAAATTCGTAGAATAACATATTAAAAATCCACCGAAATCCATGTAACTAATATTTCTTATTATTTTCCCGGGATTTGTCAAGGAAAAACGATACACATAGTTAATAATTCTAAAACGGTACGTTGTAATACCAAAAGTGCGCAGACAAAAATAAAAGAACACATTTCACATATTATATCCAAAATCAACCAAAATCCACCTACATTTCTTACTATATTTCCAGGGATTTTTCCCGAAAAAAAAAAAAAAAAAAGATAGAAAATGGATAAGTCGAAAACGGTGCATATTACGACCAAAAGTGCGCAGACAAAAATTAAAGAACACAAAATTTCTCATACGACATCCAAAATCGATCAAACATTTCTCACTATTTTCCCAGGTTTTTTCCCGGAAAAACGATTAAAAAAATTGATAAGTCGAAAATGGTGCGTTTGAATACCAAAATAGTACAGACAAAAATTAAAGAACATAACATTTTTAATATGATATCCAAAGCCCACCACAATCCACCAAACTTCTCTCATTATTTTCCCAAGATTTTTCCTGGAAAAATGATTAAAAAAAAAAAAATGATGTCGAAAACGATGCGTTTTAATACCAAAAGAGCGCAGACAAAAATTGAAGAACACAACATTTTCAATAACATCCAAAATACACCCTTAACCACCTAATATTTCTTATTATTTTCCCGAGATTTTTCCCGAAAAACTATAAAAATTTGATAAGTCGAAAACACCGCGTTTTGCAACCAAAAGCGCACAGGCAAAATTTTCATTACTCAAAATTTCCTATATGATATTCAAAATCCACCAAAATCACTGTAATATATCGTACTATTTTCCAAGGATTTGTCCCGGAGACAAAAAATTGAAGTGTACAATGCATCATATAAAACTCATTAATATATGAATGGGACCAAGTCTGAGCACAAAATTTCTGTTTCTGTCAGTATAACATTTATGGCTTTCCACCACAATGGTTGATCAAAAGTTAGCAAAGGCATTGTTTTAATTATTAAATCTCGATCTGCGATTAAATTAATTGCTGAATATATGCAAGTATTGTTTCTATGGTTCACGTCGATGTTGGGGAGAAATGTAACACTTGATTTTCCCGGAAATGAACCATTGTGCAACATTTGCGTCATTACTGACTAATTTGCCATTTGAGACCTCGACAACCATCCCCTGTTCCACAGTAAATCGAGATTTCTGGATGCATCCTCAGCTTTAACAGAAGGAAGGAGTCTGTATGTTGCTTCGAGTTTTTTGCTATTTTTGTAAAATGAATGTGAATATTCCTGAGGTGTCGAGTTTATTATAGAGTGGTTTGTTTTATTGCGATCAGCATGCATGTATGCAGTTCAGAATTGGTCACAGCAATCATTCCCAAGTCGTATAGCGTATTATGACCATCCAGAGTCCTTATATCGTTATCAGCTACGAACTGAGTAAAGTTTCCAGGAACCGTTCTATTTGAGTCATTGCTGTCAGTCGCTGCAGCATTTATTTCAAAACTCATAACTTCNGGTCTACATTATCAGCTACAAACTGGGTAAAGTTTCCAGGAACCGTTCTATTTGAGTCATTGCTGTCAGTCGCTGCAGCATTTATTTCAAAACTCATAACTTCTTGATACGAGCAGCAGAATTACAGTTCGTGTAGAATATCAATTAATCGCTTCAATACAAAATTATGATGAAGTTGGAACTCCAAGACTTAAATGAAATGGCAAAAGCCAAGCTCTTCGGCGCATCTTTTGCATGATTGCCTGACCAATGCTAGCTTATTTTAAGTCATCTCCTTTTCTACTGGATAGCATTTCAAGGAAAGACTTAAGTGATGGAGGCAGAACATCTAAGCATACACCTGCAGACTTTAATTAAGAAGATGTTGGGTACAATCCTAGATCCTGAATGACAGACGTACATTCACTTCTAATTATCCTTGCAGTTGTTTCTATGATCACACATTTTTCATCAAAAAAATTCGTACTAACTCTGTTCTGGAAGTTAATCAAAATATCACTCACATTTTCATGGAGGCTAACAACATTTATAGTCTCGTGCTTTTTCGGGAACAGCACTGTACCAAGAAAATCCTCACATATTCTTATCATAAACTTTTCTGAATATGCCTCTAAGTTTTATTGTAAATGTCTTTTATCAAGACCTGTAATTCATCAATATTGTTTTAGTCTGTTCTTCAAACATTTCAAATTCTTCCATATCATTGAGTACGACAAGATTAATCAATCAGAATGTGCACACTGTCCTTTAGATACACTAAGCTCGACTCCCCTGTCACACGATGTAGCTTATCATTGTTCACTTCATCCATGCTGTTTCTGTTAATAAAACTCCATAATTAAACAGTAAGCATAGCATTTCACGACTGTCGTGCCATACTCCAACTGTTTACGAATAATGATTGTGATTACACTATGAACACTATAAACTGTCAGTCTCCATTATCCTTCGCAAAAGTATTCAAACGTGATATATGTAACGCATATAATAAGCTTGTTGCAATCCGCCATAAAGAAATGTCTACGTAAGACAAGACACGAGCCTAGGGAACTATAGTAGTTATAAATAGTCGGTTCTGTTGCAGGGGCTGGGGCTAAGAGACTGGGGACTGGCGGCGGCCATCTTGTATGATGTCATTTCCCCCCTTTTCCCTCGAAATTTCCCCTTTCCCTTAAGAACGGCCAAAATCGCCAGAATTTCCCTCAAATTTCCCGAATTTCCCTCAAAATTTCTCGGAGTTTCCTCAAAAAAGGTTTTTACACAATTTCCGTCGATGATCCGACAATGTGGATAAGTGACTCCTTTTTTGGGAATGAGGGATCGATGGTTTGTTTGTTTCCCCTCATGCTCTATCATTCCATACCACCAATCTCAGCCAGTACCGGTTATCTTACAGCACGCTCTTGCATTCCAAGCGAAAGGGTTTTCTCAGAGTCTTCCAGAATTCGAGCCGTGGCCATCTTGGATGACATCACGAGGCAACCTTTCTCATTCCTTGCGAACATTGTGCTAGTTAACTCGTTGCCTGCAGAAGCGCCCTAGCATTGGGGAGTATAGTTAAAACAATGACCACCAGGAGCGCTGGGAATTTTGTTGTTTGGGAACTCAAACATTGCAGGAGGCATGCGGAATCGTTCCGGCCACCCTTGGGTCACCAGGCCAATGCCTTGATCACACGATCACCAATACAGGAGTTATTTTAGGAGAAAAAATAATATAGATACAAGCACTGACCTACGCACTCGACATACAATAAACTTGTAATCGCAAAAATAATCAACATTGGTTCAGAAAAATAATAAATGCTCACACCATCATTTAGAACATAATTTAAGTGACATTCATGTTAATTTGCAATTCTATCGATAGCACTGTAAATAGTTAAGTACATATATTTTAGTTTATGATTTATCTCAAATAATCGCTCATTCCTTCTTTAATTCCTAAACAAATTATTTTCAGTTATTAACTGTCACTGAAAGTCGAAAGCAATGTCTGTCATTCGTGCAATTCTCTTGACGCCCATCACCAGCACCAACGTTCTGATTTTCTGAAGCATGTCGCGCCATAAGACATCGAGACACTCATGTTGTGAAAGCCGCTCTATCGAGATCAGCTAGAAGAATACCCACGAATAGCAGAGTATGGATGTGCTGTGCTACAAACTCTAGTGTAGCCCCGGGTGGAGGTGGTAAGAGCGCTCGTGTAGCAAGGTCGCCTCGTGAAAACGTGGGAGGGGTACTAGTAGAGAGGCGGGAAAGCCCTCCCCGTACACCTCGTTCTAAATGTAAGAGACTGTTAGTACCAGCTGGGAAAGCCGTACAGTTTACTTTAGACAAAAGCACAGTACATCCATAACTGTCCAATATTACATACATGATCCATTTCATTTCTTGATTAATAACTGGTCAGTTGCAGCAATACTAGAAACATACCTTACATCTGTTTCTTCTGCTCCAGAAATGTTACTACGATATGCGTGTTTGGCTTAAATAACGCCACTTGTGCTGTCACTGTCGCTACCGCTGCTGTAGCAGCAATGGCACTACTGATACTACTTTTGAAGTTCACCAAAACCTGAGGAATCTCCTCCATCAGTCCGCCAGTTACCCAGTAATCATTTCCTAGTTTTTTCACATGACCAGATAGTTTTCTCCAGCCTGCTGGTGAAATACTGTCTATTGCTGAATGAGTCATTTGTAGCACAGGATTTAACCATGCTCCACCCGTACTCTAATGGGTTAAGATCACAATGGTATGGCGTTAATCGAATAACTGTGTATCCTAGGGACGTAAACAGTTAATTGACTGTATAAATGGGAGGTTGCTGATGTAACCGAATCTTTATAACCAGCTCGGATTTTTTCTCGTCTGCAGAAAAATAATGTTCTTATTTATCAGCCGATTTATCGTGATGGTAATAATAGAATACATAATTGGAGGTTTGTTCTCACACACGCTATGGTATCGAGCATTATCAAGAACAATGGTGCTTGGAGATGGAATGTTAGGTAGCAGTTGTGTTTCACACCATTTCATGAAGTTGTTCCTATTCATTTCATCATGCTAGTCTCCGCTTTTAGTTTTGGCTTTAAATGAATTTACTCCCTCAATGAAGCTATTTTCCGTACCTGCGTCAACTATAATCCATCACTGGCTTGGATGGTTGTTTTCGTACACTCCCGCTACTTCATCATGCTGCCAACACTTGTTCATAATGTGATTTTGATGAATCCATGTCTCATCGAGGTATATTGCAGATAATTTACTTTTGCGTTGTCTGTCATTTTCCCTTATGGCTCGTGGGTATTTCGCTCACCATGCGACGATCTCGTCTTTCCCATTAAGAATGACTTCTTATTTTTACATCTTACCACCTCTGAAAAGAATTACTTTTGTCAACACTACCAGCAAAATTTTTAGTGTGGGTATTTTTTTTTTTTCATTATGTAAAACTCTTGCACTTTCCTTCGCACCACTACAGCATCAAACGAATCGAACTGAAATTTTCTGTCTGTAATTTTCCTCTCCCTACTACTAGTTGACAATTTTTTTCCGCTGCTAGATGCTATACTGCGCTCTTAACGAATTGGGACTGCGGTGGCTGAGCGGTTAGCATGCTCGCCTCCCATCATGATGAATCAGGTCCAATCCCCGGTGGCGTCACTCCCGAATTTTCGCAAGTGGGAATCGTGCCGGACGATGCCCCTGGTCGGCGGGTTTCCTCGCGATCTCCCATTTCCCCCACCCTTGCATTCCAGCGCTGCTCCATACTCCTTACCTCATTTCTCCCTCATCGGCTCTCAAGACCTCGTTGTTAAGAGCCACCTAAATCTCTCAACTCAGCTCTCCACGAATTTTTTTATTTAAAGCTTCTGATTTCTTGGATGCAGCTGAAGCATGTTTTGTGGCACACTGAATAGGAATCTTCACATATCACATTCCTTTTATTTATTACAAAATGAAATTACACTTCTAACAATTTCTCTAGCTATGCTGTGCACAGATCTATTCCTGTTACATTTTCCAGACATTGCAAATGTTACAATAGGCACAGAAAACTTCTCAGTGCCCACAAACACAAATTAATGACAAACTGCTGCTGATCTATCAAAGACAACAAACTCTTATATTTCAAGTCACATTAACATGGGCAACCGCACGTGACAGAAAACTGCATGGAAAACAACTAAAGACAAGTCCCTACAACTGTTAACACCGATGTGGTCCGCTATGGCAAGCGGACTCTCGACCGTGTCGCGCGTCGATGCGCACGGAGGAACCAGTGTGTCAGGGAATGGTTCCTTCCGTTCACGAGATGAACGGGTTACGCGACCCATGCATACCAGCATCTATGAGGGATCCACCATAACCAAAGCTATCTCGTTTGACTTATAAGAGGTAGCTTGATAACACTGTGATTATTTAAATGTTTGCATATGGCACAGTATGGCCCATAATGATTTCTGAAAGGGGAAATGTTATCTCAGAGAGAACTGCAAGGACACATGAGAATTTAACTGCACTGAAATGCCACGTGCTTTTCTGAAATTTTTTTTTAACAAGTAACTGGCACACGGCATAATTAAGAAGGTAATTTTTAATGTTCATTTTAATAGTCTCATTTGTAGGATCTCGCATTGGAACATTCCAGAATATTTGGCGCCTTGGTATTTAAACGGCCCCAGCAGTTCCGGCATTTTTGCCCCTAAGTTTACGAACTTAAGTTACCACAAGCAATACTATTTATTATAGAAAAAATAATTTAATGGCAATTTTTATGTTAAAGAGTGTGCAATGTATTCCTATGAATATTTTCAGTGTTTTTACATTTGTGGGTATGCTTACCCTTTTTAGCACATCATTTGCAATTCACACACAAAATACTTTGAAAGACTTTATCCAAGCTAAGGAAAAGCTTTAAAACATACTTATTTTATTTTTAAATGGGATTTCTGTACATATGTTAACTTGTAATTGTTTCTTTTTGGCAAATGTAATATTTATCCTGGTGTTTGCGTGGGAGACAGCGGCGATCTTTGCCACTGCCTCTCCGTACCAAGTTAGTCTGGTACCAGCGGTCGTAGGTGTAAGACACATTTTATGTACCTGGGGACTTGACACTTTTGCCTTAACCATGCTAACTCCACCCTCTTAGCGGACTCGTTGCGCCCCAGAGACTTTACGACATCTGTAATTATTCACCGCGCCTTTGTTGGCATTTTGTGTACCACGACGACTACTGGTGGGCCTCAGGCACCAGGCCCAATGGACTTGTCAATCTCTGCTCTGTGCTACGAGTGCGACTGTAATGGAACTTATCTATATAAAACAGTGAAGCGGACGCTCTTCTTCTTTCTTTATTGAGAACCCACGTCACGTAAGTGTTTCAGGACCTGTTACACTACAGGTAAACGTTCAGTTAGTCAGTTATCATGCTTCAAGTGTGTTATATTCCGCAGGAGCGAAAGGCAACGGCCACACTGGTAAGCGACGGGCGATGGGCGGCAGAGCGACGAGTGGCAAAGCCTCCTGGCGGCCATATGAGAGCTGCAGTGCATATCTCATGGCGCTCAAACTAGTCCTGGTAGCCATGTGATGCGAGTGTGTTTAGTTGGTGCGCAATGCCTTCAAGATTACGCGCTGTTCTGTCAAGTAAATGTGAACTCAGTCGAAGAAAAATACTTAACCCGAACAAGAAAAAGACGGGTTGGTGTTCATCCTATTGCGATGCTAGGGCTGTCGCGTTAATATTTATACTGCAATCTACTTCTGCGTGGCGGTGGACTCTTTGGTCGGCTCGCATCTCCTCCCTTTTCCACCCCGTTCTCCCTCCTTGCTTTTTCGTTCGCCCTTCGTGCATCACCATTTTTGATTGGCCAGGATAGCTTACCCAAGTCCTTGCTCGCCACAATTTACACAGCAAGATTCTCGCTAGTACCTGATGGCCTAGCCACCTTCAACTTCGTCCAGCAGTAGACAACGCCGATATTATGTTACTGAGCTGACACAGTATACCGGCTTAGCTACTAAGCGATGGGGCAGTAAAATGGCAAGTCGTGGAGAATGCCAACTTCGCAGTTGGGTTTTAAATGTTTTTTTGTAATTTGTGTGACATAGTGGTATCTTGGGTGTGCATTAAGGCTAGGCCATTTCAAAATTTTGGTTTCGGTCACCCTTCAAAATTATTTTTCGGCTGGCTGTCTCTCTCTTGTTTTAACGTGTTGTATTTGTCCTTGTTAGCCACCCGTATTTATGAGTATCCTTTTTTTTGAGGTTTCCATGACTATATCGTTGTAGCGTGAATATTTTAATATGTTGTTTTTTGTAGTTTCGAACGATCGGAGCCATACTGGGTCTTACGCGACTGCCTCCCGCCGCAATTACGTAATTATTTTGCACACCTTTTAATTGTTTTAAAAGTATTTTATGGAATGGAGACTTTACTGGGCATGTCAATTTCTGCCCTCCTTTCTACGAGTTTTTAGAGTCAAATGGGCGCTGTGTTCTAGTCAAAGAAAATTGTAATGTATTTAATCAGTTAAATAAATTAAATTTTGAGTTTGTATTTTTTAAAGGTTTGTTGTTCTGGAGCTAAGATTATATTTATAATGTTGTTTTTTTTAATCTATTTTTGGTGCTCCAAGGCAAATACTGCATTTCAAAGAACTGTAACCATTAAATAAATGATTAAGAACTGTGATAATTATTGCTGTGATATATATTTATTTAGTCGTTCTAAAGGTTGTTTTGGCAATTCAAATTGTATTTATATATAATAAAGGGTATTGAAACATGTTTTCTACTGCATATTATTTGTGAATTGTCACACTATCAACAGAAAATGAGAGAAATGTGGAGAATTTCACCACATGTACATAGACCTAAGAGCTGATGCAGTAAAATTTTGTGAGTACGAGTATACCCGCATGTCTATTGCAACATTTGATTTCATCTTGCTAAGAGTTGGTCATCGTCTTGAGAAGAAAACTACAAACTTCCGACAGCCAGTTTCCCCGGCCAAACGCCTTATCGTAACATTGCAGTATGCCATATTATTATTATAGATAACATAACGTAGAATTTCAAAAAACACACTTCCACGAATGAAAAATTCATTGCGTGGATTTTTAGCATAGTTTTTGCTTTAGTACATATATAAATACGAATAATGCGAAATAATCTCTCTACGTTATCTTCGGCTTTGTGTTTTTAAATTAAGCTGCAGATTCACGAAACATTTTTATGTAGGTGTATGTATAATGGTATCACTATTTTATTTATGGTTTATCTTACTTTTAGCTGTGCGACATTTAGTAAGAATAAATACATCGTCTTCCACATTCACGTCTGTCTTATGACTAATGTGCTGTTTGATTTGTCATGTGAAAAGAAACAGGATGCCAACTGGCGGTCAGAACTTTGGTTATTGAAAATATATGACATTAAAGAATGTTTGTATGTGATTACAACAAATAGGCAAGTGTTGTTCCATTATATGTTGTGCACGAAATATTTAATTGGGAACCCTCACATAGGAAGCCATGTCCAATGGGAAGTCGTACATTAACATCAGAGCACGCAGCTTGAGATTGCGGAGAAACGTGATTGGTGTAAGCTTCCAGAACAAGCCGTTGTCTTTTCGACCGTAGTTGCAGTTTCTTGAGAGGATCGAGGGGTTCAATGTAAAACAAACGGCAAATGAGAAAATGGTGATCAGGACTTTCAACATCTTCGTGGCCCATAAATTCAATTGCTTCCACTTTTGTTTTTTCGATTGATAACAATAGCTCGCCAACAGTAGCAGGAGCTTTCAGACATCCGCGATGTGGTGCTTGATGGAAATTAACACGTGCTTTCCCTGTCGTCATTTAAACTGTTCTCAGTACCTATAAAGCTTGTTGATTGTTCGTCAGGTTACTTATATTCCTTACACCTTATTCCAGTTCTGATTCGCTTGTTTTCGCTGCCAGAAGGTGACATTAGAGAAGTTGACAGATTTCTGCTGGTGGGAGGTGTCGGAATGGTGTCTTTTGTAAACGTCATCATGTCGAAAAACACCCACTTAGTCGGTGAATCACAGAGCCGGAACCGGACTTCGGCTTGGGCAGTTTACTGATACCTTTTCTAAACTTGTCCATCAAGTTTTTCCACTTTGTTTTTACAGCGTTTTCTGTAACAAAGAAGGAGGAATGCTGTTTGAGTTGTGCTTTGCGTTTGCTGGGAGCTTACTAGGTAACAATAACAGAAAATTGTAGTAAGGTTACCCTTGTGAAAATAAGCTTACATAGGAAAGGACAACATGTAGAGGAAGACAACATGTGTAACCAACATGTAGAGGAAGTCAACCATATTGTACAAAAATTACAAAGCAGTCCTATTGTTCTTGAAGAATACTATGCAACACAAAGGCGTACGGCCGAATAAGGGTCTATGTTACAATTCGTACATATACTTTACAGAAAGTTATGTATAAAACACACCGGATAAATTAATCATAGCCGGCATCCAAGGAGATTACACAGACCTACAGTGCTCTGATACCAGGACACTTAAATAATAAATAAATAAATGCGTTAATAAGCTCTTTTCAACCATAATCGCAACATGCATTGAATTGTAACATCGACCCTTATTCGGCCGCAAATATATCCTCAAATTTAGTAACAGAGTAATTTGTGTGTACTGTATATCATGAAGATACATATGAGTGATTACACTGTTAATATAGATATCTTCCAGATATCTCGCTACTGGTGCTTCATTTCGGTCACTTTCTTCTTATTCCGCATGGGAAAGTCAACAGTAAGTTCCATCGTAATGCAGACATACAAAACTGTGTGGGGTGAGTCGGTGAGTGACTTCATGCCCGTCCCGACAAAGGAGCAGCTGCAAGGAGTCATTGGAGAATATTATCGGCTGTGGAAATTCCCGGACTGTTTCGGATCGCTAGACGGAAAGCACTGTGAAATTAAGTGCCCTAACAGTTGTTCAAGCTACTTAAACTATCTCAAATACTTTTCAGTCGTTTTGCAAGGTCTTGCAGATGTTCGAAATACGTTCATCGCAATTGACGTCGGTTCAAAAGGAAGACAGAGTGATGGTATATTTTCTTCTTCAGTCTTGTTTAAAGCACTGGAAGATAATCAGTTCGGAATGCCACCAGACCAAAATTTTCCTGGAACTAACATTAACGCACCTAATGTTATCATCGCTGATCAAGCGTATGCCCTTAAATAGTACCTATTACGGCTATATCCTGCTCGTGATCTTACTGCTGTTAAAGCAATATTTAATAAGCGGCTGTCAAGGACTAGGAAGTGTGCAGAATGTGCCTTTGGCATACTGCACGCAAAATGGCAGATTTTCTCGAAACCAATTGAGGCAAGTTACGGTAATCCTTGCATTATAATACAGACTGCATGGTTAATTCACAATATCGTTAGGGAGATGGATGGTAATCAAGATCGTGATTACATACGGATTAATGAAGAATTGGGTGACCAAGAAGCACAAGAGATATCGGTAATAGGCGCCACATGAACAGTACTGTACGTGCTAAAGAAATACGTACTTTATTTACCAACTACTTTGTGCAGTAGTTCTTGCTCAGTTCGTACGCTTCATGCACTCTCATTGTAAATCTACCTGCCACATTATGCGTTATANTATATATATATATATATATATATATATATATATATATATATATATATACTACACGACATTGCCAGGAAAACTATTGTAAATAGTACAGTTATTATGTTAACTGAACTTATAACCCATTAAAAATAATATTGCAAATTTCACGGGTAAATTAACTGTGATCTTCTGTAAGGCGAATCTTTCTCTGCAAACAACCAGTCAAATACAATAAATTACATTATACCCACCTGGAAAGTTCAGTACTTCTCCTATACAGTCCCAAATCTTCCTGGCGACAGGAGTGTTTTTGAAGCCTTCCAGTGTGTCATTCCACAATACTTCGTTGGATTGCACTAATGAAATAAGTAGTTCTTTTTCTTCTTTCGCATGGTCAGGAACAGTTTATTTTGAACACGACACGGTATGGTTTGGAAAACGAAACTAGCGCATGTACAACGTATTCACAACAATGCAGTGATCACTCTACACGGCATACAATGTGACAGCCAACTGGGCGGTGAGCGGAAAATCCGTTTGCAAAGTGGCGCGCCGCGCGGCGACCAGATTTCTGCCGCTCACCACTGCCGGTCAGTATGGACAGTAACATTGAAAACAATCGCATTAACATGATCCGCTCGCCTATTACACGTGTGGCCGTGGCCTGAGGGGTGGCCCTAACAGCTCCGCTCGTCCGCGACGTGTACTTAGTGGCAGTGCAGAGGGATGTAGCCACGTGGCCGACGGCTGCACGCATGTTTTAAGGGAAACTTGTACTCGTCCGAGTTAGCCTGGTAGACGAGTTGGTGCCCATAACCACGCTTTCATTAATATTCTCTGCCAGGGTAAAGTGTTCTGCTTGGGTGTGACACTGCGAATCCATCCGCAACATTATCTACGCCTGTGCTACATCATCCGTCTGTACTTTACAACTGACGTGACTATACGCTTATTGGCTGGAAGGAGACGAGGAAAATCGCTGTGTAGGAAGGGGTGGCATGTGTGTCTGTGTGTGTGAGAGAGAGAGAGAGAAGAGAGAGAGAGAGAGAGAGAGAGAGAGAGAGAGAGAGAGAGAGAGAGAGAGTACGTTAGTTCACATTTTTCCTGGGGCTTCACCAGTGTATGTAGAGCTGTAGCAGAAACATTTAGTTGTTAGAAAGTATAAACACTTTGTATCTCGATTTTTCGCATGAGACTGCGACTGATATAAGTATAATCTGTAATTATGTATTTTATGTTTGTATTTAATAGCGATAGTGAGGTGCTAGTACATTACTAGTCCACATAAAAATGTTAATAATTTTGATATAGGAATCAATATTCTATGTACATACATGTTTAAAACGCATTATTCTTGTAGGGAATTTGTTAGTTCATGTAGTACATATATAAGCAAAATCAGTAATGGTACGACACAAGTACACGATACAACCCATACGTTTTTAGGTAGCTTACTCTGGGCAGAAACCTTTCAGAAATCCGAACATCACATTTTTTTTTCTGCACACAACTGTGCAAAACAAATATCAATGTTTGTATTAAAATAAATTTTCAATTTAGTAAAAAAAAAAAAAAAAAAAAAAAAAAAAAAAAAAAAAAAAANGCAAACTTATACTATCCTATAATATATACAGCATATTACGAGAATTATTGCAGCTCTAATTTTTGCCTATTTCCACCGTGAAATACTTAGCTTATAACATGTTGTTACATGCTTGCTGCTCTGCATAGCTTTCCTTGCTCCGTCCCGCTCGAGTGTGTTAGGAGCGAGTGGTAACTCTATGAGTGCGCACAGATTTACAAAGGCGTGCCACTACCATTCCGATAATCCTACCCGGACTCGTTCGCTCCCATCTTTGAGCGGATTGAATCTCTAAGATTATCGTTGCAAGAATGTTCTGGTCATCCCTCTTGCCTCTCTCAGCGAGACTCGGATTACGGGAACCTTCTAGAACAGGTCAACGAGACTATTTAAGTAACAACGGGCCTCTGACCCAACAGTCTAGAGTTTGGAAGATTGCACGACCTTAAGCACCAGGTGTGTGAAGACAGCGAAGCGTCGAGCCAGCAAAGCGACGAGTGGCGGCGAGGGTGGAGTCTGCGAACTGCGGCATCGGTACAGTGGAGAGTGAGAATGAAGGGCGAGATTACTGAACTGGGTGTATGAGTGTAAGACATTTGAAAATTATGGTAGTAGATAGGAATAGTAGATTCTGCGGCAGGCGGGGAACTGGGGAGCCTGGGAGCTTCGTCATCTTGGATTGCATCACAGCTGCTATCTTGAATTTTCCATTTCCCCCTTAAAATTCCCCGTGTTAGTTATCTAGGGGGTTCTGGAGCAATCGGTGGTGGAGTGAGGAGCCAGGTGCCATGGCCGCCATCTTGGATTTAAATTTTCATTGCCATCTTTGTTCCACCTTATGCTCTGTCACCCCTTCTTACATTAGTCGTCTTCGCTGCACCCTATTACTCACCTCTGTTCGACACCATCTTTGATTTCGATTTTCTTACTTTGTTTCACCTCATGTTCTGTCATTCCGTGTCAACATCGACCATCTTGTTTCTAGAATGTTCCAGTTTATTGGAACTGCCTTTGTACTTCATTATCTGTCATTACACCTCATGCTCTAACATTCCTTCTCTTACCTCTCTCACACCAGCCTATTACTCATTCTGTCACTAACGGTCCACTCGCTCGGCCTACAGTTTGGCGTCGTCTGCTGATTACTCATTCTGTCGCATGTGCATTTCTCGCCTGCGCTCAACTGACCATCACACATCGCAACACCACCCCCGCTTCCATCATCATTCGGAAAATATTAGCGATAGGTGTGCGAAGACAGCGAAGAGACGAGCCAGAGCAGCGATGGGCGGTGGCGAGTGTGACCAGCAGGCGTGTAGTCTATGGACTTGATAATCGATAACAAATTTTTTTTCACACATTTTAACCTGGGATTCATGGTTGACACGATACTAGTAAAAGAAGAAACTCGACCTTATGCACCCTTGGCGTAAGGATCAAATTACAATGAAAAATATTTTTATTATTGAAATACGTGTAGAATGTTATTTTCGTGTGGGGGAACTCTAGAGGAGGGGTACAAATTTCATGCATTTTTATGTAGGAAGGTTAGTTTTCGAGATATAAGTAAAAATTGAAATCAGCCCTATGTACCGCGACATAAGGACCATAACGACATTTATAGTGATATGAAAACTTACGTTAAAATAATATTTACGTGAAGAATATTCAAGTATACAGTGTACGAAAACGACATGTTTAATTTGTATTGGTGCTGCTACTAATTCTGTCGCCACATGGTGCAATCGCTCAGGGAGGCAAGTCATGTAGGCTGTCTGTCTAATGCCTATTTCTAGGGAAACCCCAAGCTATATTCTCGAGCCAGTTCCAGCTCGCGATGTGCACCACAAAGTTCTTGAAGTCACTCGAAGCGAGTAATGTCGCTGTGGAGGCTGACGTCATACTTATTTACGTGAAAACCCCAGACGACATTCGGAGATAGTTGCATCTAGCAATGACGCACATGACTCCTAAATGTCGTCATCCAGTCGCCTCTGACGACATATGAATCACCCACCAGCAAGTCGAAGGATAATAAACTTGTGTCAGAAGTATTTAGAGCCTGCCACGACAGATTATGACTCACGCCTGCTAGCCTGCATTACTCACACTTAATGGCCTGTTTGTGGTCAGCCGCATCCATTAAGTGCTGCTCGCTAATGAATTCTTGTAGTTATAACAATTCTTGTACAGTCAACGTCTTCCTTATGTGCGAGTACAGTATAATTTGAGTAGTGTTTATCGTCAGTATTAAATATACACTTCGTATATTTTTAATACGGGTAAGTAGTAGCAATTCGTTCGTTCTAGACAAATACTTTTGTATTTTGCACACACACAAATTATTTTATAGTTTTCAGTTTAATAAATAATATAGGTATATTACAATTTTGTACTATTTCTTTTCGTAGTAGTGGAAATGTATGCATTCAGAAACATTTGTAAGATGTTCAAATTGCATGTCAATTATTTTTTAATGTGCCATTTAATTTCAAGTACAGTGAAACCTCATTGCTGAGATCCCATCTATTCCGTTTTCTTTTCCCACAACAGTCGTTTTTTTACGATCCCGACAACTATTCTATATAAATAATGTAAAAAAAAAAAAAAAACAACAGCATGCTACGACTTTTAAAACATAAATTAACCGCATCAGTGGATCATATATTCTGCTCGAAAGTCAAATATATTCGGAACAATCGTTTAACATTGAAATACAGTGGATTTTCGATGATTCGTTGCCATTATTCATGTTTTACTATATTTATCATCGGTTCATTCGCCAAAGATTGTATGCATCATTCGTTTTTGAATGCTATGTGAATGCAAAGAACGTGGATAATCGACAACTGGTGCTATCGATAGTATTGTTTACATCCCGCAACAGTTTTTCGTGTTCTAAAGACAATTCTTCTTCTTCTTACTACATATTTACTGCATTCGTAGTTTGGTGACAATAAGAAACCATCTTGTACTCTTATTCTTCGGACGTATTTAATCCACTTGTAGGTTGGGGACACAATGAGAACGAATCACACAATCTCTGACACTGTATTCAATGATTTATGTCCTTGTTATTGTATAACGGAATTTGGAATGAGGTTACAGCAGTGGCGGTATTTTAATGGGCGTGATTATTATCGGAAACTTTCGGCTGCATGTTTGTTTAGATTTATAAAGGTTTGAAAAAGACTTGGCAAGTAATGAATGGCGAAAATTGTCGCGATGATTGGCGAAAATTGTCGGAAATACATAAATCAGTTGTGGTAATTTTAACCGAGGGATTGAGCATGTCTCGGCCGACGAAGGAACATTAAACGAAAATATCAATTTAAATAAAAATTATATTTCGCGTTATTTCAAAAATTGAAGTTTTTAATTTAAAATTATTATTTAATCATAAATTGATCTGAATAAGTTGTTTAACGATATTTTTAGGCTCTTGGTTTAAACAAAAATGCATTTTGAAGTTATGTATGATATTTCTTAGGCCAAAAAACCAGGTGAGCATGGTAATGGAGTATCTTCACACAAGTAGAACACTGATCACTGTCCATAAGTAATACAGTCAACAATCTGTTGAAATGACTCAAACATTTCTGGTTCATGGGTAAACAGAGTATGAAAATGTCCATCACATTCCTCTGTGTAAGTGCGTAATAGTCCACCATTCCAGTACGAGTACGTAACCCTACTCAATCCAGGCTTCGCACTCGCATAGTGGTTTGCTGTATGAAATGCTCTCATTGCTATTAGTCTGTGGTCCACAGTAAACGGAATGTTTGTAGGTTTGGCAAGTCTCTAAGCATGATGTCGCTGGAAGAACTCGTCCAGTACAGACAGGATCCTGGAGATGATGTCACAGCATGCCTCCAGACAGTTATACTTGTTTCGACAAATTATTTTGCCTTCTATGGTTACACCATCTGTTTCTCATTCCACAGTCTGGGCTTAGATGTCCATGATGGTAATATATTTACACAGCAGACTTGGAGGGGGGGGGGTCCAGGGAAAGGTCCGCACTTCCAGATTCTTGAAGAATAGTCATGTGTTCGATGATGTTGCACTATTCACTCCACCGGAAATTTATCATCAGAGACCACGTCTCGTAAGTGGAAGTCTATTCTGTTTTCAACTTTTAATTCATCAATATCTTAGAATTAAGCACTTATGACGAGGTTGCCTCCAGCTGCTCGTAGCTCACTGTTTGGACAGAGATTAAAAACAACACATCTGTTTAGATCATGATATGGAAATGTTCAACTGTGGAAAAAATCGCAAAAGTCATAATAACCCCACATATGATTCATACCATCGCATACTTCTACTTGCTCGAACTCATATGCTGGTTTGAATCCTACTATTGCATAACCAACGAAATATCGTTCGTACTTGTCCACACTGTCTGGGTGGGATGGCACACACTCACACTTGTCGAACATGCTGCCACGAACGATAGATGCTTGATGACTGCATCCAGTTCTGAGTGAAGTTGTTCAATATACTTCACAAGTCAGCAGTGAGCACATCATCTTCCATGTCATGCACCCTCGATTCATAATGGTGGTGTGTTGATTCTCGTCTCAGTGCTCGGTCCATCTTGTAATGTTGTCACTGCCAGGTCTGCGTAGCTCATAGCCGATACTATGATCAAACCGTTTTTGGAGCAGATGTTCTTTGTTTGCTTGAAATATGAGCGAATTTGAAGACATAGGTAGGATACTGTATGGATGTAGATGGTACATGGGGCAAATTGTGAATCTGTACTTTTTCGCAAATAATGACAAGCATTTGTTGTCATTACATAATATTCAGCACTTAATACCATTGCATGATTCAACTTGCTCGCACTAGCCAGGCAGTTTAAAATGTACTTTGCGGTAGCCAATTGCCACATATTCATATTTGGAAACATCTATTGGATTGAGAGCCACGCACATGATGCAGGAGACTTCTGAGAACAGTATGCAGACGAGGTGGTAGCTTACCGTGGTTGAAGAGCAACTAACAGTTGTAGTCATTTTCTGTTTAAATAGACCTGTGCAGACTACATAATGGAAATTAGATCATGTGAATGGTTTTACCATTTGATATTAGCTTAATCCTACTGCATGCCACGAACACAGATGCAGAATCAATAAGTTTTTTCAAGTCCTCTTCTTTAATGAGTTAAATGTACCTTTTTGGCAGATGAAATCTGATCTCGCCATCCAACACACAGGTAAATACTCTTCCCGTAGGTAGTGTTGACCTGCTGGAAATCTGTTGCTCTGTACTTATTGCCTATTTCCACTTCGCCAAGTCTTCAGAACTGCACGCCACAGTTAAATTTTTCGAAAAGTGGAAA
Organism: Clitarchus hookeri; assembly: GCA_002778355.1. Classification (NCBI taxonomy): domain Eukaryota; kingdom Metazoa; phylum Arthropoda; class Insecta; order Phasmatodea; family Phasmatidae; genus Clitarchus; species Clitarchus hookeri. The sequence continues at coordinate 204,849 of NQII01002671.1, forward strand.
CATGATGACTAACTACGTAGCTGTTCGAAAACTTGCAATAGAAGGGAAACTAGCAGTCAATAATATCGTGTCACAGTACTCTCTCCTCCTTTATACTCGCACAGCATTGATGTCACTGGATGACACATTATTTTGCAATGCTCTATGCATGTAGCAACAAAACATTCTCGCGAGGGACCAGCCATGTTCAGAGTTGCAGAGTTCTGTGTCACAGCTGTGATCTGTATACATTTTCTTTAGTTTTCGCAGAGATGGGTATACATAAATAGTTTGCAAGTCGATAATTTTTATATTTTCATTGCAATAATGCTTAATCACCCTATCTGCTCAGGACCGGCCACAAAGACTATGCCATCATCATCCATCATTTTGGTATGTATGCTGTTTATTTTCCCATATTCCACATTACCATATTCCCAGTGCAGTCCATGGAAATGATTAGTAAGTCATTTATTCGTATTCTTGCTTTTGTAGTCTAGTATGTGATCTGAAAACGAAGGTAGGAATTTGCAGAAGTTTGTGCTGTCATCAGAATAAGCAATACAAATTTCCTTTATAATGAATCCTATCGAATATGTGAAGTCCTCCACATTAGCGGGCATGGTGGAGGTTGGTAGACAACTGAGCTGTTTCCATAACATACGTAAGTATTTTAACAACTTTATCTCTCGCATTGTATGTTGCCAAGCGATAATGGATTATGAGAGCATAGGCTTGAGTGTTGGCAGATATATTCTCCATTAAGATCATTTCAATTCTGCTGTCTACAACACCTGTGTTTATGAGATTTTATTGTTTGCTTATGTCGAATACCAGGAGTGTTGCACTGTTCATGAACTCATTTGGTTCTAAAGTCGTAGAAGCCTCGATAACATAATATTCTCTTTGAAAATCTATAAACACTTGATATGCTAACATGTACAATCCATTAATGAAGTCGATGCTAAGGTCCACATAATGAAAACTTTCAGAGTTCAAAGTCACTTTAGCATTCTATACATTTATGTGGTCGAATTTTGAGCAGTCTGCACCAATGGCATTTTGTATTCCTATCTGAAATGCTAGAATTATGTATCTTGGTTTTTCCATAGCAAAACTTGATTTAACATTCCAATTTACATGTTGAGACTGTGTAAAGATTGTGTATGTTTCCAAACTCCCTAAGCGGAATGCCACATCGATATTCCTTCCTTTCTTGGCAAACTTCAGAAGTTTTATTCGCTCTTGCATTTTTACTTGTATAGGTAGAAGCCAGTATATGAAATGCATCGATAGTATTAAACTTCTGGATTTTCTGCAGTATCTACAATAGCATTAGTTTGTGTGTCTGCTAAAAGTATCACCAGTTCTTGTTTAGAATTTACTATTATGATATGATTGTAGTCCTCAGTGAATCCCAGCAATGTAGATAATTTAATGCATATTTCGTATCTTCAACACTGGCACTTAATAATGCATTTCGATTCACAATCCAGACATTTTGGCTGCGGGCAGTTGGTTTCTTGTAAGATATAGGTATTTATTAATTTCTTTTCTGATCGAGTGCGACACCACTGAGTTCGCAAGATATTTTATTAATCACGTGAAATACTCCAATGACGAATTATCTTGCTAGTTGCATGTACACTGGAGAGCCAAACAAACTGGTATAGGCGTGCGTATGCAAATAACAGCGATATGGAACCAATCAGAGTAACACGATGCGGTCGGCAGTGCCTATATAGGACAACAAGCGTCTGGCAAAGTTGCTAGACCGGTTACTGCTGCTACAATGGCAGGTTATCAAGATTTAAGTGAGTTTGAACGTGGTGTTATAGTCGGCACACGAGAGATGGGACATAGCATCTCCGAGGTAGCGATAAAATTTGGATTTTCGCGTACGACTATTTCACGAGTGTACCATGAATATCGGGAATCCGGTAAAACATCAAATCTTCGACATAGCTGTGGCTGGAAAAATATCGTGAACGAACGGAACAAACAACGACTGACGAGAATCATTAAACATAACAGACGTGCAACCCTTTCTCAAATTGGCGCAGATTTCAATGCTAGGGCATCAACAGTGCCAGCGTGCGAACTATTCAACGGACCATCATTGGTATGGGGTTGTTGACTGCGCGACACAAAGCTTTACGCATCGCCTGGGCGCACCAACACCACCATTAGACTGTTGATGACTGGTAACACGTTGCCTGGTCTGACGAGTCTCGTTTCCAATTGTATCGGGCGGATGAACGTGTACGAGTATGGAGACATCCTCATGAATCCATGGACCCTACATGTCAACAGGGGAGACTGTTCAAGCTGGTGGAGGCTTTGTCATGGTATGGGGCGTGTGCAGTTGGCGTGAAATGGGACCCCTGATACGTCTAGATACGACTCTGACAGGTGACAGATACTTAAACATCCTGTCCGATCACCTGCACCCATTCATGTGCATTGTGCATTCCGACGGACGTGGAAAATTCCAGCAGGACAATGCGACATCCCACTCGTCGAGAGTTGCTACCGAGTGGCTCCAGGAACACTCTTCTGATTTTAGACACTTCCATTGGCCACCTAAATCACCAGACATGAACATTATTGAGCATATCTGGGATGCCTTGCAACGTGCTGTTCAGAAGAGATCTCCACCGCCTCGCACTCCTATGGATTTGTGGACTGTCCTGCAGGATTCATGGTGTGAATTGCCTCCTGCATACCTTCAGACATTAGTCGAGTCCATGCAACGTCGTCTTGCGGCACTTCTGCGTACTCGCGGGGACCCTACACGATATTAGGCAGGTGTACCAGTTTTTTTTGTCTTTTCAGTGTACATAATTTCCAGCCTTCGTAAGCATACCTCGGAATCTCAAGTACGAGTGGCATGGTAGCTTGGTTTTGCACCGGTATTTGAACCTCGGACGATACCATTAAAAGTCCATGTAGGCATGGTGAGTAAGTATGAAATTCAGTCTTTGTAAAGGCATCGTCGTAGCTAATGCACTCGTCTATATTCAGTATTTCTGCCTCCATTCTTGTTGACTCTGAACCCAAGACACTTCCCTAATTCTCTTGTGTGTGAACACTATGATGGTTCTCATCTTACTGACATTCGGCTTGGCATCGAGACCGGCTTTTATATGTTTCTCCTTAAAATTCAGGCCCATCTTTCTTTGAATGCGGGTTTAGCATTTTTTCTTTTTTTTTCCGAAATTTATCAAATTGTCTTCTTGGTCAACTATGCATACAGTAATTTCCTGCACCCTCTTCGATACAATCTGTGTGTAAATAAGAGATTTGGGAACCTCTACTAGTTTGAAGCCAGGAGGGACCAAAGCTACAAATTCATGTGACATGTGGTTCGGTTTCCCTTTGAGATATGATCCTTTTATGAGATTGCAGTTCACTCATAACATTTACTGGCAATATGTTTACAAATAGTGTTGATTCATGCAATTTACCTCTCTCTGACATTATAGTTCGCAGCCCAACATTTAGACTAGTGTATCGTGCTTGATAAAACTCTATATCTGCACTGCAAATCCCCTGTTTTTTCAGAGGGTTTGAATTGTAAAAATGTTACGTCTGGCTGCAATACATATTTAAGTTATGATGCAATGTCATCGATATAATCTCGTATGAACCTGTGGGTAAGGTTACTGCTTCTACATAATTTTTAACATAACGAAATTTCCAGTTTGAACTGTCCACATCGGGTACTGAGATATATGTTTGAAAATCGATAAGTGCTACATACCATGATCCTTCTCAGATGACTGCTGGGAAATGCACAGAGCGCAGTTCCGAACTCTTGCCTGTCAAGATCAAAGTTACAGACATGACTGATCACAGTGCATGTATATATCTGCTATTTTATTAACTCTTTGCCAAGAAGCAAAGATATAAGTGACCACAGTTCCACTGACTTGGTAATTGTTCGGTGAAGTAATTGTAACTCAGTTCCTTGCAGTGAAAATACTTGAACACTTCCGTCGGAGAATGTAGGTTTCCAAAGCTGTCGTAGTAGTCAACACTGTTTTCATATTTCCTGCAAGCGACCCAGTGTGTCCCAAGACCACTACTGTCTAAATTTATGATTCCACATTAATTTCTCTTAGGTTTTTGCAGTAGGTCGTAATGCATATACACTCCACGGAAAATTGTATTTGTAATTTTTGTGCGTTTTTCTTCAAGTCTATGCTAGTCAGTTAGGTAATGTCTTTAAGATCACTTTCTTCCTTTCCTTTGTCTGGTTCTTTTTCCACCTCATGTAGGGTACAGATTTTAGGTACATTCCTTTGTCTTTTTCTGCTCCTTGTTCAATAGCTCCTATTTTTTATTTGCTTATTGTGTCGCAGAGATTCTGCTAGCTGTTGTCCCTGATTTTTCGAAGTATTTACTGCACATGCAATTCTGCTAAATTTTCTGATCAGACCACACAGTGCTGCAAGTTCTGGTAGGAACAATGCTAGGAAGCCACCCTTCTTATTTCCCCTGCATCCTTTCCTCTGTGTCTTCCTTTAATTTGTCTTCTGGTTGAGCTGCAAACCCGTTACACATTTGATTTTCTTTATTATTTTTGTACATGTCCTAGGCATTTACTCGTTGACCAAACTTTGTTTGGAGTGTTTTACCTATCATCTTATCTTTTTTGGCAAGTATAGCATCGGCTGCTTGCCTGTTACTTGTCATGTAAGCAACTTGTTACTGGTTGCGTAAGCAAAATCGTGTTCCTTGCAGGTGCTATCAAGTTCGTTCACACCAACATTCCCATGTGCCAAACGTTTTGCAAGCTTTTTTCCTGGTACACAGAACTTGTATCCAGGAATATGTGCTACGGATGGAAGGTTATTTATAAGTGTGTTCACTATTCCCCAACCGCTCTTCACCTTACCTCTACAAGGCACCACAGCATTACTGATTGCAAAGTATAAAATCAAGCATTTATATACTTTTGAGTCAGCATAATTATAGACTTCGAACAATATGGTTGTATCACATATTCAAATGTGGTATTTCAGTGAAAAATATGTGAACAAAAGTTTACTCTGAGTGATAATTTCAAAAGGCATTCTACTGCGAAGAAACACTTGTCTTCCAATAAACCATGCATAATGTCATCATAAGGCTTGTTTATACCTCCTCAGTTTCCTCCTAAATTTCCTCCTCCTCGCCGAACATATATATATATATATATATATAAATGTTGGGTCTGTTTGTTCAGACGCGTATAATTCCCAAAAAATCAACCAATTTTCATTCTGTTTTTCTATAAATCTTCCTTTCGTTCCCACGAGTGTTTGTACAGCTTTCTTTTTTATCTGTATTATATGCAGAGGTACTAAAATGTGCAAAAAGCTCATATTTTTACCATGCTTTCGCGTCAGGAAGCGCCTTGTTGACAGCTGTCTGTTTAAACATTTCAGTTTATTGTTCTCAATGATTTTTTTTCCATATTTACATATACTTATATATACATATATTTCTTTCAATTACTTTCACAGAAATGAAAAGAACCAAAATCTTTTATGCCACAGCAACGCATGGCCGGGTAAGCTAGTATGATATAAAACAAGCAGAAAAAATAACTTACAGATCGTCAAGCAAGATGTTACTCTTTCCATATGTATTTCTGCAGAGGATGAAGCCACTTCTCACAATTCAAGTCATTGAATTCTATTTCTGAATACAGTGAAAGGCGTCATAAGTGGTCCTTCAAACCTTGGAAAAATATGTGTGATGCTAAGTTTGCTGGAGGAACCTAATGGTCTTAGGTTCGAGAATGTGTACTTATAATTTGAATCTCTACAACAGCGAAAGTATTAGCACCATCGCCCAGATTTTATGGACTGTGGATGGACTATGTTATTTTACATGCAGTGACAATAAAGCCGTTGTGCCTCCGAGTCAAGCTTTACCAAACTCTGTATTTAATTTCGATTATTTGGCATGTGAGAAACAGTCGTGCATTCAAGAATAATTTTTCATGGTGAGACATGTAGAAGTGGATTTGTCTTACCTTTGTCAAACATACTCATGCATACCAAAACCATTACTATATGACAATGCAAACATGCTGGTTTTGTTTCGCATGGATGATTTAAACTTGCGTCATGTTTATTTCGAACATGTTAATACAGACATTACATTTGAGAAATTTAAGGAGGTGTGTGCATGTTGTTGGAGTGATTCATATGGTTTCCTCCTTATAATAAAGGATTTTTACCTACTTAAAGGGAGGTAGAGATGACATTTTGATCAGCTCATAATCATACATCATTGAGGGATGAGCTACATGATTTCAAAATTTGGCCATAATTGTCTGAAACGAAAGACGGAAAGTTTTTTTTCACCCACCGATGATGGTAACTGTAGCGCCGAGGGGTAGAAAATTAAAAATATCGGCCATCCAAAGGAAGACGAAGATGCCGTTAACAAGGCTCATGTCGAGACCCGTAATGCTGACTTGATTACTTTAATGCAAGGTGTGCTGGAAAGAACAAGTAATGATGTCAAAGGTACAATAAATTATATGGTTGTTAAACTCAGGATTATCCCTATGGATGTGGAAACTTTGATCGACAGGAAACCCAGAAGCATGAAAGAACTATTGAAGAGTAGCAGTGACGATGTTCTGGATAAGATAAACTTCGTGTAATAACACTATAAAACATCATCGATAATATTGAAAATCTGCTGAAAACTGTTTCAAACTCGCTATCTCGCAAGAAGATTTAATATACCTGAAACAAAAAGATTTTGCATTCATTACGATGTCTGACATCGTCAGTGACTTACCCAATGGGATTAAGAATATTCGCTTAGAGTACTTACTGGCCAATCGTACCAGAATGTAATATGACATGGATAATGAAGAAGCCTTTAAACCTATTACCGAGCGACTGGACAATATAAAATGTGCACCATCTCCATTGACTGTGGCAGTGAAGACCAAACCGGACATCAAACCAAAGTCTCGAAAGGAATTTTAATGTACTGGCATATATGAAGATGACCTGACACTGTCTGTATGGAAATTAAGAAAAGAAAATATGAGTGATCGAACGCCATTCCTTCGTATCTAATTGAGATTTTACACATCTACTTATAATGAAAGGACATACGGAAAATACAAACAAAATAAAAAGTAGTTCTTGGGGAATAAACAAATATTTTTCCTGGCCAATGATGATATACACATTGTAAATGCTATGATCCACCTAGCTACAGGACTTTATGAACTACTGTTTAAACCAAACCCTACTGGATATTCTCGCAATGAACTGCAATAGTATAAACGACTGCTGAAACTTACGAGCGCTCATTTGAAGGATAAGGACCTTGCCAGCAATGCATATAAAGATGAAACACACCCACAATTTTTTTATTATTTAGCACTTGTTTCCCAATGTGTGAGATGCAACTGATTCTGGTCTCGCCTAAGTAAAAAAAATAGAAGATGGTCGACATCCAGAATACATTTACTGGAATTATGTTAATGAAATTGTCGACAGACTGCATATGCTAATTGCTTCTCATCGAGCAGGAATTAAATCTCACACTAACGAAATATCCAGTATTATTGAAGAACCACGTGAAGACATATACATAGAATAAATTGTGCAGATATTGCTAGTGAGTTACACAAGCCCGCAAGACGATTTTAGTACTCTTGCGCAATGCATGTAAAGACTAAAAATGTCAGAAATTGGTAAAATGAAATGGACTCTGTTTCACAAGACAAAGGACCTCCCAATAATTTAAATACGGACCTTGGAAGTGAATTCTACAATCATAAATTTCGTTCCTTGATGGCGAAACATAGTGTAAATCACTTCTCGACACATAGCAGTATGAAGGCGAACATTGTGGAATGCTTTAATCGCACTTTGAAGAATGAAATGTGGAATAAATTTTAATCACAAGGAAGTTACAATTGGCTGGCCATCTTACCTCACCTGGTATCGAATTACAACCACAAAGTACATAGAACTTTGGGAATGAGAACTGTGGATGTCAAGGACAACTCCATAACTGTATTAAAGAATGATAAGAAATTGGACTCACAAGCCTAAGGCGAATGTTGGAGACTACATCAGGCTATCACGAGTGAAGGGAACATTTGCAAAATCATACACTCCAAACTGGAGCATGGAAATTTACAAGGTTGTCAAGATTCGCCGTTATGATCAAAGGACCTACTATCTCGAGGTCATCGAAGGTAGAATTATCAGAGGATGTTTCTACAGTGAAGACATTCAAGTAATCAAGTATTCACACACATATTTTGTTAGGAAAGTGTTGAAGTGAAAAGGAAATGACATGTTAGTGCACTGGTTTGGCTTCGATTCTAGCCATGACAGTTGGATTCCAAGTTCATCCATTACCGATAAATAATAAGGCACACTTGTGTTACAAATTTTCCTGCCCACACAAAGACATGTTTGTATAATGAAATTAATAAGTATAATTTTTTATAACTTAAAATTTTTGCTGTTAAAATTTTTCTTAAGTGAACTGAGTGCGAGTGATTCGGCTGGTCCTGCCACGACCTTCTTCGGACTGGCCTGCTGCCCTGGCACCTGACACTTTTCTCGGTCAGTGTATGTGTCATCCCCACAGCTTGCTGGACCTGCATGCCACATACATCACCTACTGACTGATGGCTCTTGTGACACAAAGGAGTGTGTCATGTGTTGTGGCCTGCTCGTATTGCAGTTTACCACCTACACCCTACCAGGGGGCAACTATCATTCTTGTTCGAGGTGGTACACACATTCCACGCCATGCTGGAGGGCAATACACTGAAGAGCCAAAAAAACTGGTACACCTGCCTAATATCATGTAGCCCCCCCTACCCCCCCTGACCCAAGCACACAGAAGTGCCGCAAGACGACGTGGCATGGACTCGACTAATGTCTGAAGGTATGCAGGAGGCAATTCACACCATAAATCCTGCAGGGCAGTCCACAAATCCAATATGCACCAATTTGAGAAAGGGTTGCACGTCTGTCATGTTTAATGATTCTCGTCAGTTGTCGTTTGTCCCGCTCTTTCACGATCTTTTTCCGGCCGCAGCGATGTCGAAGATGTGATGTTTTACCGAATTCCCGATATTCACGGTACACTCGTGAAATGGTCGTATGCGAACATCCAAATGTTATCGCTACCTCGGAGATGCTATGTCCCATCTCTCGTGCGCCGACTATAACACCACGTTCAAACTCACTTAAATCTTGATAACCTGCCATTGTAGTAGCAGTAACCGATCTAGCTGCCGACTGCATTGCATTACTCTGATTGGTTCCATACCTCTGTTATTTGCATACGCACGCCTATACCAGTTTTTTTGGCTCTTCAGTGTAGATAATGAGTATTTGTGGTACCAACCAACCTCAGGCAGCACCTTTCTACGGATTGAGGATCCATGGCAGGTCTCGTCTGCAGCATCCATCATGACAGAGCTGGATATCTCCTCCCCTGCCACATTGTGATCGCAGCAGGTTATGTGTTCAGTGTGCCTCACTATCATCACCACCAATGTCATAGAGGGTTGACATCGCATGAATACAGCCACCTCCAGCATCTGTTGCTGCCTCTTCTCCCACACCATCGACTACAAGCAACGAACTTCTACTCACTTCAGGGCCTTTGAGTGATTACACTCCATACTCGTCGTTTATTGTTCATCTTGCTGACCTGGACGAGGTGGATGAAGAGGAAGAGGAAGTAACTCTGCGGAACATGCACACCGAGGTTCGCCTCTTCCAAGAGGAGGCTGCAGCAGCAAAGACCACAAGTCGCCAAATGTACAACAAGAAATTCAGCATCCTGCTGGACGAGGTGGGGAGCCTGCTTGCCTTGGTGCTTCGTCTGTCCGATGCAAATCATTTGCCAGTGCAGTGTTTGTGTGTTTTCATTAATGTAAATAATATAAATATATTTATTTTCTTTAAGTTTAATTAGTTATGTGTTTGTGAGACATTATTTCATTATAGTCGCCGCTACATTTAACCACGAGTATAAATTTCATCCATCATATAGTGTTATTGGATTTCTTGGCTCATGTTCGGAAATACTGTTCCATGATCATATTTGATTTGCATTTGCTCAATTATTAGTAAGTCGGCACATGCAAATAAATTTAATATTTATTTACATACGACATATGTGGACATATTAGATTCCCCTTTTTCCCTTTGGAACTTCCCTTTTTTCCCTCCTGCCCTATCATTCCACCTCGGTACTTCGTGCTCTTGTATTCCATTTCTTTGTTCTCGTACTCTGTCATTCCTTCCTACCTCTCATATGTTCTATCCCTTAGGGGGAACGGGGTTTCTCATATTCTGCCCGGTTTCCTGTATTCTCTCTCTTGTGTTTTTTCTCTCATGCTCCCTCATTCCTGTCTCACATCCAATATATCCCTCGTGAGGTTCTTCTCATATTCCTTCCAGGTTCCCACCCCTCTCTTGCTTTTCACGCCCTCCATCACCATAGACGGCTTCTGCTGAAGGCAGCCAGAATTAATTCTCGCCACCAATCGGCAGCTGTAGGTGATCATGTTTTATTCTCTCACCCACCCCCAGAGTGTTTGAAGTTCTATATGTCGCAGCTAGGAGTGCTGTTATCGATGTGGCCATTTTGTATGCTGGTTCACTAGTTCCCTGCAGAGGTGCGCTATCATCGGGAAGGTTAGGTCAAATGGGAGCTGCAAGGAGCACTGGAAATTATTTTAGCTGTTTGGGAACTCAAAAAATGCAGGAGGCGTGCGGGATCGTTTTGATCACCCTTGGGTCGCCATTACGATGTCTTGACCACACGACAACCATTGAATGGGAAGTGTTAGGAGAAGAAATAACGTACATACATTAGCCCATGCACTATTTAGGTTCACACACCCACCTGGCTGCTGCTGGCGGCGGAGCTAGTGCATGGTTATGAGAAGAAATATTGTAAATATTCGCATCGTCATTCAGAAAATAATTAAGTACATAAAAATTAGGTCAGGTTGCATTTCTACATAAACATTATGCCTGTAAAATTTAAACATAAAAATTAACAGTGTGAAAAAAATACCATCATTCTAACACTTGGCAGTGCATTCGAGAGCACGACCACACTGCTCTACCTCCAACTTGTCTGCGCTCGCATGCGATACAGGAATGTAGCCACACTCGCACGTATGGGAAACATTTTTTCTGAAACAATTAGCAGTAGGATAAAAACACTAATTATTCTTACACAGCCTCATCAGTATCTCACCACTCTCACAGAATCGCCCTCGCACTTCACCGTCCATATGACATAACCACGGGGACGGCTCCCGGGTTTGGGACCGGGGCAGTACACTATGCCAGCAAGAAAACCACTGGAAGTTTTTCATTATATGTAAAACAGGTCGTGTACATGTATGCATATAAATAAAAAAAACACCAGTGGTGCTACAAGCATAGTGTACAGGCGGTTTACGATGCTGGTATAGGAAAAACAACTCACCTAAAAAAATCAAAGCGGACAAAGGAAAGCACAGACAGGAGACAGCAACAGAGGAAGAGTACAGTAGACCAAGATGAGGAGATTGTGTGGGGACAGTGCAATAAAAATATAATAAATGCAAGTACGATGCGAACACTTGTTACTACTAAAGTGCTATTTTGATATGAATACCATTTCAACCGACTCAACATAGATCACAAATCCTGTTCACAAGTACGTGCATGAGGGATTCTAGAATGTGAAATAGTACACATATCGTGACATACCATAACATGCCTCAAAATATAAGGATACCTCTTGCATGGACTTCAGAATGACACCATTTAACAGCTACACCATCCACCAACAGCAACACTCATCACAAGATGAATATGGCTCTTGCATGTGTTTTATAATGCTGCTGAAAAAACACATAACTGGAACAGTGTACAAGTATGCACATGAGTGATTGCAGAAACAGTACATTGACAAAGCAGGACATACTGGTAACACACTTGACAATATAGGATACCTCTTGCATGGACTACAGCATGCCACCTGCCAACATCAACAACAGCATACCTGATAAGATGAATATGGCTCTTGGATGTACTATAGTATGCTGCTGAAAAAAAAACATGAAAATTGAATAAATCAACACACACATCATTCGTTGTGGGAGAGGGAAATGTAAGTGCTTCAGCTTCTACAATCTTGGGGCGAGGAACTGCCTCTTACTATGCATCCTGACCCCATTCTCCTTTATGAGGACATACAAATATATTTTGATACATGCCTGTCTCAGAGGTGCGTGTGCAGAACATTATTATTCATGATAGCTATAAGGGAAGCTATCGTCCAGGATCTTGCATTTGTAGTCCATCCACGAAAGAGCTAGCTTGTTAGTGCATTCAGTATATACATCGTGATGGTGCGACCTAATGCTGTTCGCCTGTACAGTTGTTACCTGGTGGTTCAATAATATATATTTATAATCTTCTATGGTTAATTTTATTTTGTACGATACTCTTATGTATATCTTTAGTTTACTTCATTACGATATCCTTACATGTATAGGCATATAGCGTCGCCCTCAGCCTGATAAACTCTATCATATCATTGCCTCTGCACTCATCCTTGAATTTGCCAATCACCCTTGCATTGACTGGCGTATAGCAGGGATGAGTGGGAGGGTAGGCACTAGTGTCGAACTCGGCTATAAGTGCCGGGTCTGAGGCGAGGTCCCTGTAGAAGTCGGGACAGCCGATTTCCATCACAAACGAGTAGGTGTCTATAGATCAGGCTCACATTACTCCATACTGCCTGCATGACATAATAGTGGAAGCACTACACGAGTGTTCGACAGGTCAATTACGGCGAAGCTAGCTTAAATGGGCTTATCAAATACAATAAGGGTGCGAGCAAGCTGGCCACTTTAAGTAAGAAGCTAGAGTCTGTTGCCAACATGGAATCTAACCTCGGCACTGTCAGTACGATGTCTGCTAAGATGGATTCTCAAATTCGTAAATTAACTGACGAGGTTCACAAAGTGGATTCTTTAGGAGGCAAGCTTTCGGCTGTGGAGAAGAAGCTCGATGAACTATGCGAGCGAGTTGACAACAAGTTTTTTACTGCCCTGTCTGCTAAACTAGACTCACACCTTAATGTGTCGACCGAGGGTGCGAGAAAGATGGCCACTTTAAGTAAGAAGCTAGAAGATTTAACTAACATGGAATCGAAACTGAGCACTATCGGAGATGGCATAGTGAACAGAGTTCTTACTAGCATGTCCGATGAGCGAGATACACAAGTCAAAGGTTTGGGTCTGATACTTTTAGATGTTGAAGACCTCCTTTGTCATGGGATCTTTCATGTCCTATCTGACTTGTGAAAAAACGATGATAAATGGAAACATTGCCAATATGCGAGATGCAGTCATGCAGCGAATCTCAAAGTTTGAAGACGATATCTTAAATCTGAAAATATAGATGCACCGAGTCGGCCCCCAAATATATACTATGACCATTCTGCTTTTGCTTTTAGTACAATAGCTGCTACCATCGAGAATTTAGATCGCTTAATCGATACTGTATGCATGAAGTATTTACTGGCCAAACACGCATGCATGGAGTGCGATGCTACTCTGGAAGAGGCCTTCTGCCCAGTCGCATCTCGGCTAGATAATTTACTACAACAAACTGCTACCCTCATGAAGTGAACACTGAAACGGTCATAGAACCAAGGAGTGGTAGGAAGCTTATGATACTTCCGGAAGATACTGCAACTGTTGAATGAGATGATTTTCCTATAGCTGCATTGAAGTATAAAAAAAAAAAAAAACAGATGTAACTTGCGCATCACGACTGTTCACAATTACCTGACTTTGTACTCAATGAGGTTTAATGATTGAACATATCATTTTTATAGTCGCAATAAGAAATGGTTCTTGGGGAACAATCAATATCTATTCACCTAAATGATTTTATACAGATTGATGACAAAGCAATACGGGGGTTACCAGGCCTCTATGAATTGCTCTTTAAACATGAGCCTGGTGAGTACTCGCACAAGGTACTTCGATAGTATAAACGCTTACTTATCATTACTAGTGCAAATTTGGCAGACAATGACTCTTCCAGCAATGCTTAAAAGGATGACACATCCGAAATTCGGCATTGTTGCTGATACATCAGCTTCGCAAGTGGCTTGGGGCTGACTTCGAAGCTTGATGGAGGCAACCAGCTCGAATATGTATTATGGAACGATGTCAATGATCTTGTATCACGTTTATGGCTGCTAATTGCATTTCAGCAAGCTGGTAATAATCCCCACATGAACAGGACTGAGAATATTTTAGAAGAATTTCATGAAGGTGCGTACATGTACTAAAGATAATGTTACATGCTCAAATTGCTGCCGAGCTCCACCGGCCTGCACATTGTAATTATCCTAGGCGGAAAGTACTCATCTTTGGACTGAGATATCTGTACCAAGCCAACCTAGTGGAAATGATCCCATCTGCTACTGTTAATAAGGGGTATAGATACATGTTAACAGCTGGCCTCGATTTTTGAGCAATGCAATGAAGACTTTTTAACAAGATAAAGGATCACCTAAAAATTTGCAGACGGATCTTGGCAGACAATTCTACAATCCTGCTTCCCATTCGCTAATTGTTGTATTTAAAACTAATCACTACAGTACATATGGCGAGAAGAAGACCTCCATTGTGGAATGGTTTAACTGCACTCTGAAAACTGACATGTGGCGATAATTTTCGTCTCGGTACAGTTACAAGTGGCTAGACTTACTGCCTTCGGTGTTATCGTCATACAACTGAAGAGTCCATCGTACTATTGGTAAGTGGCCAGTGGACGTTAAGGATAATTCTTTCCTGTGAAGAAATTAGACATGCATAGGCCTAAGGCAAAGATTGGTGACTATGTCAGGATATCGCGAGTGAAGGTAACATTTGCAAAATTATACATGCCGAACTGGAGCATAAAGCCTACAGGGTTGTCAAGATTTGACATTACGAACCAACGATGTATTAGCTCGCCGACTTGAATGGTGACTAGGTCCAAGGTATGTTTTATGAGCAAGAGATCCAGCCGACTAAATTTCCCCGATGTTTTTTGGTTGAATAAGTGTTCGCCAAAGGGCAGTCAGATTTTTGTGAAATGGCGGGGTTTCAGTTCCCAACACAACAGCTCGATAAAGCAGCTGGTGCTTACTGATGTGCAATTTGGCACAGAGTATAGCAATAGGTGTGATTGGACCTGTATATACCACAAACAAATGTATTTTTGAAGTGTAAATAAATAGATTCATTCTCAGAAAAAATGTATACTTGTGTGTGTACTTTATTCTTATACTGTATTCACACACATGCTCCCCTTTGAGTTACATGTCTGCATATGTGTTTATTTCCAGACTGGTAATACAGTAGATGGTCATTCTAAATGGCCAAGCAGCTGTGATTATTTTCTGCTAGGCAATTAGCATGCACTCTCACAGTTTGGGTGCTTATTAAAAAATTCTGTCCATTTGGTCTCAGACCATCTGCTCCTCCCCCAGTTCTCGCAGAAGGCGGGGCCCAGCTGTTAATGACATCTCGGAGGATTTGAGATTCGAGTATATTTCTGATTTGTAATACTATACAATGCATATTAATTCATTCTTAGGTGCATTACTTCGTATTCGTACCCCAAATATAGGAGATATGGATTAGGGAAGCATTCATTTATGGACTTGAAGCTGTGGCTGGATGTGGTCATGTTTAATATTCATGTCAGCTAGAGTCAGGTATGGCTGTCGCTCTGCCACCGACAGCATTTTTTATGAGAGTAACATGGTGCATGTCGATGCTTTTCTATTCATGTCGACACGCGCCACAGCAGCACACTAGCCTGCCGCCGATGGCTTAGAGCAGTTGATAAGTGTCAGCCACGTGGTGCTTGTCGCTGCTTTAATATTTACGATGAGGTGTGTTCTTAATTGGCTCTGAGGTTGGACATCGGCCATTCCATGGGCGGGGCCATGGACGTTCCCTTCTACCATGCATTGCTGTTCCTTAGGAGCCCATATTTTAGCATTACCGACCAACTGGTCCTGGAAAGGGAGGAGGTGGGGGGACAGGGACTCTTTTTTCGACTGGTTGTTACAGAGTAAATTGTTTCCCTGCGCATATGCAGTGTACCATCTATGCTCCATACCATGCGCGAGCACAGACAAGTTGGAGGTACAGCATTGTGGTCGCGCACTCATATGCATTGCCAAGTGTTAGAATGATGGTATTTTTTTTCGCACTCTTAATGTTTATGTTTAACTTTTACACATTTATCATTTGTGTAAAAATGCGACCTGACCTCATTTTTATGTATTTAATTATTTTCTGAATGATGACGCGAGTATTTACTATATTTCTTCTCATAATCATACAATGGCTCCACAGCCAGCAGTAACCAGTGTATGTGTGAACCTACATAGTGCATAGGCCAATGTGAGTATGTAGATTAATTAATTTCCTAACAATTACAATGCAATGGTTTTCGTGTGGTCAAGACATCGGACTGGCGACTTAAGGGTGGTTGGAACGATACCGCATGCCTCCTGCATTTTTTGAGTTCCCAAACATATAAAATAATTCTCAGTGCTCTTGGTGGATGCCATTTGAGCTATATTCCCCGATGCTAGCGCACCTCTGCAGGCAACTAATGAACCAACACACAAAATGGCCACATAGATACAAGTGCTCCTAGCCTCGATCTGTAGAACTTCTAGCACTGTAGTGGTGGGTGAGGGAATCAAACATGGCCACCTACAGCTGCAGACTGGTGACAGGAATTATTGATAGCTGCCTACAGCGGATGCCGTCGATGGTGATGGAAGGCGCGAAAAGCAAGAGAAGAGTGGGAGACAGGGAGGAATATGAGAAAAAACCCCGAGGGATAGAATGGACAAGCGGCAAAGAGACTGCGAGGAATATGAGAAACCCCCCTCCCCCGAGATATGGAATGGACAAGAAGCAGGAATGAGGATGCATGGGATAAAGAAAAAACACAAGATCGAGAATACAGGAGACTGGGAGGGATATGAGGAAACAACTCCCCTCCCCCAAGGAATAGAATAGACGAGTCGCAGGAAGGAATGACAGAGAAGGATAAAAAAGAAACGGAATGCAAGAGCATGAAGACCCAAGGTGGAATGATAGAGCAGGAGGAAAAAAATGGAAATTCCGAAGCGCAAAGAGGATTATCCAGTATGTCCACTGCTGGCGAGGAATGACAGAGCAGGAGGTTTCCACATGACATCATCCAAGATGGCCACCGTGGCTCCCCACCTCCAGCCTCTGGTGGCGAATAGACTATTTCTGACTACTATCATATAATTATAATTGGTAATACAAATTATTTGAAGTGAATAAACATAACCTATACAGACCTTACACTTGATTTTTTTCTATATTACAATGCAAATATTACAAACATAATGGAAATAATGATTAATATATTTAACAAATTGTCTAGTTCATGTATGTAAATACTCATAATACACTTAGGGTTTTTTTTTTTCATTTTGAACTTGTATAACTTTTATTGTATATGTCGGGGTATGCAGATGCAAACTATTTATTTACATGCAGGAAATGTTTGGATCGCAAGCTATTTGATGCTACTAAACTTATACAGACAAACTCATTTATTCCTGCTCCTCATACACACCTTAATACATTTCTCCTGAATTATTTTACTTTTTATTTATCTAATTCATGAACTCAGATACTCCCCTGGCATCTTGTAAAAATATTATACCAAATAATTTTAAAACAAGAAATGTGGGAAATACTTTCACCTCAGTATCTTCCCTAAAACCTCGGGTTTACTAAAATGACATGCTCATGTACGATGAAAAATTCTGCCCAACCGTAAAATCCCATTTGATATGTCATGTGTGCTATATTTTGAAATATTTCGTATTTAAATATGAACTATCACTTAAAAATTTGTTCGGAAAAAGTGTCAAAGTGTAAAAATCAGATACTTTGGTTAAAAAAAGTGTTAAGAGATATTTTTAATTTATTTGATATTTTTATCAAACTAATATTTAAGTGACATCTCTGATGCGCTTCTTTACCTATCCACACCCTCACTCTATACATCTGGTATGCTTAGCGTATTTTGTTTGAAAATTTGAAGTTTATGTTGCTTTTCATATAGTTAACACATAGAAGATTATTTACCTGTTGCCATAATCCTAATATTTAATTGTGTTTTGAAACCACCTTCTCCCGTTCAAAGTTGTTACGAAATGTGTATAATGGACAGCAAATTGAGATTTCTGCAGTTGTATCCTGCTGTACTCAGAGCATAATTTAGATGGCTGTAAAATAATTATTTTGTGTGCAACATTTTATTTAACACCCATATTAAACTTTTCGCCCATCGCATGTTTTGTATATCTCTCATAACTTTATACTATACCCTATGTGATAGAGGGTCTAATGAAATAGGCTGAAAATGTGCGAAAGCATTTTATCTGCAAAATATATTTTGTTGAAAATTAGTTGCTGTGGAACTTACTAATATACTGTATGTTAAATAATTATCCTAAAAATAAGTATTTGATGGAAACTAGCTACTAAGTGATCACCAAGCATGATACATTTTTCTTCAGTAGTGTACCATACTTGCTTTAGAAAACCAAACTTCCACACTGCAAGTTGTTTGTACAGTTTTCTCTTTACTTACATTCTAGGGGAAGGTTAGTGCATTATTTAAATTAACTTTCCATCTCAATACTATTCTTATCTGCTTCTGCTCATACACTGGAGAACAAAAAAAAAAAAAAAAAAAAAAAAAAANAAAACACTGGTATAGGCGCGCGTGTGCAAATAACAGAGGTATGGAACCAATCAAAGTAGTAACGCGATGCGGTCGGCAACGCCTATTTAAGACAACAAGCGTCTGACAAAGATGCTAGATCGGTTACTGCTACTACAATGGCAAGTTATCAAGATTTAAGTGAGTTTGAACGTGGTGTTATAGTCGGCACACGAGAGATGGGACATAGCATCTCCGAGGTAGCGATAAAATGTGGATTTTCGAGTACGACCATTTCACGAGTGTACCGTGAACATCGGGAATCCGATAAAACATCTAATCTTCGACATCGCTGCGGCCGGAAAAAGATCGTGAACGAACGGGACAAACGACGACTGGCGAGAATCATTAACCGTGACAGACGTGCAACCCTTTCTCAAATTGGCACAGATTTCAATGCTGGGGCATCAAAAAGTGCCAGTTTGCGAACTATTCAATGGACCATCATTGATATGGGCTTTCGGAACCGTTATTGACTGCACGACACAAAGCTTTACGCCTCGCCTGGGCCCGGCAACACCGCCATTGAACTGTTGATGACTGGAAACACGTTGCCTGGTCTGACGAGTCTCGTTTCCAATTCTATCGGGTGGATGGACGTGTACGGGTATGGGGACATCCTCATGATTCCATGGACCCTACATGTCAACAGGGGACTGTTCAAGCTTGTGGAGGCTCTGCCATAGTATGGGGCGTGTGCAGTTGGCGTGAAATGGGACTCCTGATACCTCTAGATATGACTGACGGGTGACAGATACGTAAACATCCTGTCCGATCACCTGCACCCATTCATGTGCATTGTGCATTCCGACGGACGTGGAAAATTCCAGCAGGACAATGCGACACCCCACACGTCGAAAGTTGCTACCGAGTGGCTCCAGGAACACTCTTCTGATTTTAAACTCTTCCATTGGCCACCTAACTGACCAGACATGAACATTATAGAGCATATCTGGGATGCCTTGCAACGTGCTGTTCAGAAGAGACTTCCACCCCCTCGCTATCCTATGAATTTGTGGACTTCCCTGCAGGATTTATGGTGTGAATTGCCTCCTGCATACCTTCAGACATTAATCGAGTACATGCCCGTCGTCTTGCGGCACTTCTGCGTTCTCGCAGGGGCCCTAGACGATATTAGGCAGGTGTACCAGTTTTTTTTGGCTTTTCAGTGTAAAAGAAATAGGTATATTTATAGCTATTATTGTAAAAAATTGGATCACTGTTATATTAGTTAATCCAAATGAGTATTACTATTTGCATTAAATTAATAGTTCTCATAACCAGACATTACACTTGCAATACAATTGAATGACAAAATACGTGGTAATATGAAAATTTGCAAGAGTTAAATTAAAATCATTACAGGAAACGTTTACATAATTTCTAAATATAAATATAACATTTTGAAAATTATTACAGTGGGAATCTGATTAGCTTAACTTGACTGCTACCAGAGAAGTGTTCTGAGTTACCCATTACAGGACTAAGTGCAAGTAGTTACAAATGTAAGTAGCCTCTTTGTCTTAAGGAAATGCGACAGGAGCGTAGTTATCAAAAATGCAAGGCACAATATTTCCAAACATAATTTTAAAATTTTTTTAATTTGTAATGTGAACATAGATAAAACAACTTCTGGTAAACATGACTGTATACAATCATTTTTAATGTACTAATTTGAGTGTTAACTACGGCCTCACAGGCAGCAAACTGAAAAGTTGAATACTAAAGCGGACAACTAATCCCCGCTTAGCTAACCACAGGACAATGTGGAAACGCATCGAAGAAATAGCTGACGAGAGTAAGCTAGGGATGAGGCATTGTTCTGCGACCTACCCCCTCCCCTCTTCCCCCCACAAGGCGCCACGTGCCGACAATTAAGACTGGAGGCTGGCGAGCATATATACCCCTTTACGAGAGAAGAGAGGAGGAGTTGATTATCACCGCGCTGAGGGAAAAGTTGCGTGAAGGAATCGCGAGAAGACGTGAGCACGAGTCCGAGCCGCAGTCCGCAGCCGACTACATACGCGGGCCTTATTCCAAAGGCCGCCCAACGCGCCGGAGCTCATCCCCAGATGACAGCTTACCAGCACCCGCAGCAGAGATAAATATACAGTACACCATCCAGAGAAGCCCCTCACTACGAAGTCGCCCCAGTTAATACGAGTAGCCAAACTTAGAGTACCACACCTCGGAAGTGTTTCTGTAGATTGTTTGTGTTAAACTCGAGACAATATATTCGTCCTTCAAATTGAAACAGCCAAAGTCTACATTATTGAAATACCCTCAACCTTCCAGGCAACATATAGTTTGTGCCTGGAGGCATTAACTCTGCCCCTATAAGCCACCATGTCTTCCACAGTGGCGGTATAGCGTCAAACTTAGTTGGAAGATGTTATTGGTCTCCAAATATTATAGTGTTGGAAGGAAGCGAAATCTTAATGTATGTCTAGTTAAAACTGTCAGATAATATTAGGTACTAAACCCTCACCTGATAGCTTTTTCATACTACGAATGCTAAAATCTAGTGGGAAAATATTAGACAAGCTGTAAGAATACCAAATTCAGTGTCTAGCTTAAAAAGTCATGCAGTATTTAATTGTGTACCGAGCAACACATAGCAGCCAGAAATAACTTGCCATATATATTTATGGGAAATATGTGGGATCTCGTTTGGAAAGGGATGGAGCGGCGTTNGGGGGGACACACCCCACCACCAAAAAAGTTGAGGGGGACACGTCCTCCCTGCACCCCTGTATTCTACGCCCATGGTCGAAGATCTGATTGGTTGAAGCTCGTCGCGTCGCTTAATTGTGTAAACAGCTAAATGTCCTTTTCACAATGCGGCGCAATGCGACGCGAAGCGATGTGATGTCACACTGAACCAGCCAATCGTAGTTCATATTGCTCGCGACGAGAGCGCTAGCGGTAAGCCTGACTTGCCGTGGAGGCAAAATCGCTGATGACGTTAGAGAGTACAGCATGGATATGGAAAGGAAGAGAAGTTTGTAAACAAGAGGAAGGTAACGAGAAGCCGAATAGTAAAGTATATTTACATGTATTTTTTTTTTTTTTTTGCTGCGCATGTTGCATTTGAGAACATTGTTTCAAAAACTGGTGGAATATTGCTTACTTTAAGATGATTCTTTGAAGAACTTCTGATTTAAGAGGAAGAGATCAGGCGGTGTTTGTATGATGTTTCTAGTCGGGAATACTATAATTAGACGTAAACATGCAAGGCCTGGATATAAATAGCTAGCAGTTTGGGCGTCCAAGGAATGTTTCATGATACCAATACAGCTTCTAAAAATACTGCCCAAACCGTTTTTATTTCCGTGTTGTCAAATATCACTCGGCAGACGACAGGCTGCTTCAATTTTCTTCTTCCCCGCCAGTTGTACAGCGTCGCGTCGCGCTAATGTGAAGAGAGCACTGTTGTTGATACTTTGTGTCATTGCTGCCTTAGCTTCATCGCGCCGCGCCGCGCTATTGCGAAGAGGGTCTAAGGGCGATTTGTAAGCTCGCGACATGAAAGCACAGTCTTTATGATGACAGTGCACCCTTACTCACACCACTTCTGTGCTCTGGCGCGAGGTAGTTTTCTTTCTTATCTTATCAGTGTTGGGGCTGGCAGCAAACAGGAGCGCCTTGAATAGAAATGGAGCACGTGTGTCGGGGGAGTGGGTCCAGGGCTGCTCAACCCTATGCCCGCGGGCCACGATGTGGCCCGCGGACGAATTTTGAATGGCCCGCGCAAGCAATTCAGAAAATTCCCGCCAAGTTGAAAAAGTGTTTTGTACGTGGTAGTATAGGATTAGGAAGACGTTTTATCTAACAAAGGCGGGTTGGTCTTAGTGCGAGTGTAGATGCACGTGTACATTGTTTTTGTGTGCGTAAGCTCGGGAGCGAAGTATTGTTTTGAGCCTCCCGCCCGCGCTTCCTCGCGCTCACCTGTTCCCGCACTGTGTTTCGAAAAACAATCGAGAGCGCGCGTCACTGCTTNTTGTTCCCGCACTGTGTTTCGAAAAACAATCGAGAGCGCGCGTCACTGCTTACAGTATATAATGTTTTTAAGTTGTGATTTTGTTGATGAAGAACTGAATCAAACATTTGATCGTTTTTGTTTAAATAAGTGAAGACATTGGTGTTCAAAGGTATGCTATTCATTATGAGCTAATTTAAGTAGATATTCATATTAGGTACCTATTCAGAAAGGAAAATAAACAAATGTTGTTTGTTTCAGTATGTCTCACAGCAAACCAAGTACGTCGAAATCGACCGAGACCTACCGTGTTTTTCATGATGAATGGGAAAATAAATATTGTTTTATTGAAAGNCAACATGTTAAAAACATTTTTCAACTTGAGAGAGCAGGTCGTGGAATTTTTGGAGGAAAAAGGGGTGTTACCTTTGGAAACTGATTTACTGAAGAATACATCTTGGTTGAGTGATCTTGCATTTCTTGTTGACGTTACGAATTATCTCAATATTTTGAATCTCAAATTACAAGGCAAAGATTGTTCATTTCCGACTATGTTTAGTTTGATAAGCGGATTTAAAGCTAAATTAAATCTGTTTTTAATTAACTTAAGCACAGAAAATATTGACCATTTTCCCACACTTAAAGATTTGAAAGAGAAACTCAATATTGACACCATCAATTGTTCTAAATACGAATCTAAAATTAGCTCCTTATTACAATCGTTTGAGAGAAGATTTCAAGACTTTGAGAGTAAAAAACAAAATATACAAATTTTTGTGAATCCCTTCATAATCAGTTTGACTGAAATAATTACTTATCCTGCCAATGTTCAGTTAGAACTCACTGAACTGCAAAGTCATTTTGCGCTAAAAAACCTTTTTGCCGAAAAAGTATCCTCAAAACCACAAAATTCTTCAGAAGATTTTGCAAATTTCTGGAAATTGGTACCAACAGAAGATTTTCCTATCATAACAGACCCGGCCTTACAATTCTTAAGTAGTTTTGGATCAACATATGTCTGTGAAAATGTTTTCTCAAACCTTAATTATGTTAAAAATAAATACCGCACATCACTAACAGAGCAACATATTAGTGACTTGTTGTTACTTTCAACATCTGATTTGACGCCTAATATAAGAAAATTATTACAACAGAAGCAATGTCAGAAATCACATTAATTGTATTAACCTTAGTTTTTATTTAGTTCGATTTTGATTTAAGATACATAACATTAGAATGAAGAAGCAAAAGTGTATTGTTTTATTATTTTAATAAACAACAATTTCATTTCTTAATATTGGGTTTTTTCTTGCACAAGTCTTAAAAATAACTTAAATAACAACCGTCAGTGGCCCGCCAAAAATGTCTGAATCGTTCGTTTGGCCCGACTGTTAAAAAGGTTGAGCACCCTTGGTCTAGAGAAAGGTTTACAAAAATTCGTCCCTATTTCATGGATGACTTTTAATCTAACGTTAATATCAATTGCAAACCAATTACATTTTGAGCGTTGCTAGTGAAATAAAAAATGTACTTGGAAATTTCTAGGAACAAAAATGCGGAAATAAAAGCAACGTGCCTTCGAAAACAGTAAGTTTAGGGCTGTGTAAACAAACTGTAAAAAGAGTTGCAAAGTTAACATAGTATACGAAATGCTTTTCTGCGAGAAAATTAATCAGTAACCGAGAATTACGGACGCCATCCGAACCGTAACACCGGACGTGCTGACAAGAGTCTGGAACGAGTTTGATTATCGCGTAGATGTCGTTCGGGCAACTCATGGTGGTCACATTGAACATTTATGAATGCATGGTAAACAAACTTCACGGTTAATTTCATTGGTCAATCAAGGTTGTATGTTGTTTGACTTTGATATTATAGACCTTCAATGTTGGAGTATTCTTTTATTCTCTTCTCAAAGTCATATTTACTTATAAAATCCGATATCTACAGCAACATTTATCACAAAGAACATAATAAAACTGCCAAAATACTAGAACTAATCACTTGTTTTTTTCTCAGTTGTGAACTGGATATCAACGTAATACATAATGTAAACCCCTACACAGGAAATGAATAACAATTAAGATGGCTGTAATAACACTGAATTAAAAGGATATCTCAAAAAAGTAATCAACCTATAATAACAAATTTACTCTTTGCTCTAACTATTATATACGTAATTCGTTGAATTAAAATATTAGGTTTTTACTACCCCACTTATTAAATTCAATTTTGTGTCTAAGACTACTATTAAATATTTTTAATACAAATAGTAATCGATGTGGCCAGCCTGTAGTGCTATGACACTAACTGTTTCATGACATGGATTAATATACGACATTATGTAGGATATATTCGATAGGAAATTACTTCACATAAGTAACGATTCATTAGTTAGGCCACAGATGGGCAAGCGAACAGTTCACCTTGAGCCTTACTATTCCTTGATTGTTTTGGCTTCCTTTGCAGATTGTGCCTCAAGGATGTATTCGGAATCTCTACACTTCAATTTACGCCTTAGGCGGCTATCAGTAATTCGAGGCAAAATACACAGCAGATAGAAGCGCTGCAACTTGCGTGGCATAAAATTCGTCCCGAAAAGTTTATTTGTGAGAATTCTTTGAATTAAAATATAAATTTCTTCGTATGAAACGAAGTCACAACACTTTCTGTCCGTAATATTTAATTGACCTTGAAATTTGAAATAATATACGTGGTTTGTTTTTAGGCTTAGACCACTGCACTTACACTCCAGGCACATATTTTTTCTTCCCTGAGAGGACAACTTGCTCGAATGATTCCCGTACTGGCTGCAGTACTGATGTCCTGTTTGTAGAGAATGGCCTTCACAAGAATGCGGCATGGCGTACAATCCAACGTACAGAAAACAGCTCCAAAATTGAACTCTGAGTCCAGGCGGACTGTCCTTTCCCTTCTTAGTCCTGCGTTAGTTTCATACCTCGTACGAAGTGGTGCAAAGTCTTTTCGACGTCTTTTCTGGACTTCTTCCAGGCATTATTTTCCAAGGACTAGCTGGAATGCTAAGATGGACCAGCAGAGAAAGACAAACCTGCTGCTACTGCCCTTCGTTTGTATGACCGTCGTTTAGAAAGGTCTATTCGTTTGCCTCCAGTATATTTTAAAAACCTGAAATTAAATCATTTACTTATGCATGTTTATACATGATATACAACTATTGCAAAAAAAAAAAGGATTTTCAGCATTACATGTCGTCTTATTGAGAGTCAACCGATCTGCATAGAGCATCAGTCTGTCTGGTAACATCCTTATCGGCACAACTAGATCAATAGATACTAAACGAGGCATTGCGTTAGCTTCTTCGCTTATTTTTCTTTCGCATTATACTTCTCGGCAATTTTCATGATTACATTACATGATCCAAAGAGTTCAATATGTTTTGTCTGAATGTGTCACAGGCTTATGATTGATCTTTGCTATGAGGGGCCTCTTTCACTTCTGAACGCATACGTTTTATAAGTCTTCCCATTCGTGAAATGCCACTGACATTCTCTTTGAAAACTCTTCTTCCATCGACGGAATAAGCCGTATTTTCTGCAAGTTTGTGTAAACCGTCACTAAAATACCTTGTCATCTGGTTAGCACATTCTATTTTCGTAATATAATGACCATATATGAAACTTCCTTTTGTAAGCGAGTATACACACCGGAGTAACAGTCCATGTTGTTCAGTACTTTTACAAAATTCACCTACAATTATACGTATCTTCATTACTGTTGGGGGTCCCGTATAGTTCTTGAAACATGTGGGTTCTTCTTTTCTGTCTTGTAACTAGCACAGAAACAACAGAATCTATTGTTCACCTCTAAATAAAGCACGCTATCGGTTTATGCTCCAATTATGACGCCCCTGAAACATAGTGCAAATAGAACAAATGTAACGTTTACACTGTAAACATCTGCTTGTTTTAACATACGTACTATTTATAGAAACTTTAGAAAACTTATACCGCCAGCCGTTGATGACATTCCATTCCCATAATATATTTTATTGCACTCTCCATTGCCAATAACTGATATGCATGGCATGACATCTTTAGTATATCCTTTACTAAGGACGATTCGTTTTTCTTTCTAACCATTTTCTTTCATCTTTATGAACAAGTTTTCTTCCTATGTCTGAAACAAGAGTATTGGGTTAAGAAATGTAATAAAAATGAATCATGCTTCCATATAATTTTTTATCAATTGCCCGAATTGGCATTGATAAAATGTTTCGTGATAATTATACTTTTGAAGATAGGTGAAATTTTTTTCTTTTTTGCCTATTTACTGATCCAAAGATAGCATATTAGAGGGCCAGGTGGCGTGAATAATGTTATGCGCTCAACGCTTCGCATCCCGCTTGAGCGAGTGGAAGTGAAGGACAGCGGTTATATGATAGCGGCGGCAGCAAGTCAATGGATTGTTTTGAATGACAGGCAAGCGATATAGGCCCTATAAAAATGTGTAAATGCACACCTTTAACAGCGTGAGTGAGGCTCCTCCGCCAAACACCAGTTCAGACAAGTAAACAACGATAAGAGAAGGTAGGCCACATCCTGTTTACTTATCTCACACTGTAGCAGAGTGATAAAAAAATTCGAAGGCTGATCCCAACTGCTGCTATGGACGCCTTATCTGCAGACATACTGATAAGGGGGATAAACACGACAGCACACAGTAATACTAGTGTGTTAATGCTGTCGCGACTAGGGGAGTCCCTGCCAAAGCCTCACACACTTGTCACAACATTCCTTATAACACTCTGGGAAATCGAACTTCACAATTACACGTTCATACCACTCTATATTACAATTTATGCACACTACTTCAAATGCATGAGTATGAATTAAACAATTACACTGAGAACAGTCATTAAATGGAAATTTGTCACACTTGAAATGTGACTCAAATCAAAACCTACAACTTGAACAGTTTCTTGGTCACACAACTGACATTGTCCTTCATTTAGCTGTAACACAACCTCAACACAGCGACAGTATTAACACACTAGTATTACCGCGTGAAGTCGCGTTTACCCATGTATAAGAGAACAGTTGCGAGAAATTTTTCTAAACCCATGACCTTGAGATAATGCTTATTTTAGTTTTCCCCTATGACTGTTATATTTGTCGTTCATGTTATCTATGGAATTCTCTTATCGGTTGCATCATTCGTGTAAGAGTGGTGTAACTCTCAGTCATTGTTGATATTACACTCAGAAAAGAGGCACATATACAGACAACCTATCGCCCAGCACCTTACCTTAGATTTGCTGTAGCGACCAGAGCGAGCTTCCTAAGGGATGACGTCCAAAATGCCACAAAGATTTTACTGTACCAGAAAGTCTTATTATCCACGTAGAGTGCATCGTAAAATTCTATGTGTGAACTATGATGTTGATAAGGATGATGATAGTAGAAAAGAGTAATGTTCTTTTGATTTATATGTACAGATTCGGTTTGCAGGGTATAAATGCTAAAGCAGGAAGTGTACTTTTGGAGTTCTGTTTTTTTCCGTAAGCATCTCAGTGCTGGTAACCCGACATTTATGAGATTGCCTAGAATGGATCCACATTATATAATTTGTTGGAAGACAGTGCCAGTACATGAAAGTGTTGTAAATCAAACTGTTGTAATTAGTATTCACAAATCGCCTGTTCTGTTTTACTGTAAGAAGATGAAGTTAGAGCTTGGTGATGAAATATGGATTTATATGTAGCTAATTAATAAAATTGGAAATTTGCATATTCTTGGTCATGTTGAGCTTGTGTAAAATGCACGAATGATAATAAAGTATAACGTTTGTTTGAATGAAATGGGCTCAGTGGTTCTCATGTCACGAAGATTGCATTCTCTAGGAGGTGTTAAATACCATGTGGACCAATGGCTTAAGTTATACGTATAAACATATGTGTTTTCGATTTCTAGCTTGTCTCATAATGAATCCCCGAATTCTTCAGGTGTCTAGTCATAGGTTCGAAAGAAAAAGTCCAGAGTGGTATTTAGGAATATATTTGCTATAAGCTGTTCACGGTAAAGTCAGCAAATTTGTGGCCTTAGTTACTTTTTTCTTTCAGCCATTTTTTATCCTTTAATAACCTTTATAAATAAATATGGCCATGTTTGTAGCAAACATAGCGTGTATATTCCACCACACTCGTAAGTTAACGTTTAAAACTTAAATAAAATATATTTATTGACTATTATTCCAAATGGGAGGGCTTTGAAAAATGTTCACTTTACCATGAATATTCTATAATAACATTTGGTCAGTATTAGATCAACTGCCCACTGCCACGCGTTGTCATGTTGCACACCGGAATGATTCATAGACAAATTGTTTAAGGTATTAGCTTGTATTTGTATAGACTTTATCTTAAACCATTATTCTATCACATATTACGAAAATAAACTATGTCCGTTGTATAACCCTCCAAAACATAAGATTTAAAACAGTAATTAGGCATTCTTAAAATAGTTCTAGTGACAAAACTGTTATAGATAGGAAAATGCTAACATCTTACTGATTGCATATCGCACAGTACTATGATCGCTTTAAATATGAAATGTGAAGTTCCATTTCTTCAGCTGTAAGCATTTCCCAAAAAAGCAAATAATTAACTACTTATTTAGTTGTATATCACAAATTAAAAGTTTATTATGTGATTTAATAACATTATTCATATTATGAATACATTATGAATCAGTTAACCCAATAAAAGTTTTGCATTCTGTATACCCTTAAGGAGAAAGTCCCTTATAAATCACATAACCAGGTATCCTACAAATCGCAAGAATTTGTACAGTAAAATGCAAAAACATATTCTTAAATTATTTAGTTGTTTCTGCACACATTTACGCCCATGTTGAATTAAAGTGTTTAATAATTGGGAAATATGTTTTCCAGTTAAAATGTTTTAAATTACCAGTTTTTCAGTTGATAAGAGTGGCTTTAATTCCACAAGAAATACGATATATTTTTATTATTTTGTACTAATGTTTTATGAGTTTCATTCCTTTAACACGTCTCTGTCACATAAGGCAGCATTACCTCTTTAAATAAATCAGAAGTAATTATAAAATATTTATCTCTCTCTAAGAATCTAAATAATTTGAACAGTTATTATAATTTTTTCGGCAGAAGTTTTACATTTATTTAAGTTACTAAAGGTGTGTGTGTGGACCAGTATGGTCCAAAGACGACAAAGAATTTTTTTTTTCAGTTCTGTGCATTGAAAATTTTAGTCTTAGTACAATAAATTTAAATTTTACTGGGTTTTGGTGTGATGGCATGAGCGCAGGTGCACTCGCCATGAAACTCCATCCCCCCCCTGCCGGCACATGGGTTTCTATCAGTTATCAGCGAGTGGGAGCGCGCGCGGTAGCTCCCATGCTGTTAGCGTGGCCCAACCCTGGCGCGCTGACAGCTTAAGTCACACTCAAGTGAAAAATGCTGGAATAAATCCCATATAAATACATGGTATATGAAAAATATAATGTACACTGATAGACACATTTTGGACGAACAATTAAGGGTGATTATTTCGTATTGCGTATCCAAATCACCAAAAAAAACACTATATTATGTATCCAATGATAAATAAAAACCACCCAAAAAGTCGTCGATTTCGTATACAACCTAAGTCCTGAGAAGGCCAAAACAAATGCAAAATTTCTCCCTGCATATCCAGCCTGCCTGTAATTACCTGTTTTTTACCAAAAGTTTCTTTGTGCGTATCCACATGAAAAACGACCTGAATTGAAAAGTGGTGGGTTTGCATATCCAAACCGACAGGTGGGAATTGTCACCAAGCCTCATTTGTTTCGATTCACGTATTCGTTTTTCTTTTAAAAACATTTAGAAAAATACCTAATTGTTTCATATGGCGTATCCAAACGGAAAACGGAACAATTGGTCACTTTGCCAATGTTTCCCTGGGCGTATCCCCATGTGGAAGTGACTTGTTGCTAAAATTTTCTTATTGCGTACCTAACCACGATTCATTTACATTTTAAATCCAAAACCAATAGCCAGCTAGTGAAATGAGTTGTGTAAATAATATTGAGTTAAAAAAAAAAATCAAGACGTGGAAACTCTAAAAGCTTCACTGGCTTACAGTGAGGGATTATAATTAATGCATTTCATGTATCAATGCCTCGGAATCACGAGTTTGTGCAGAGATGTTTCATTTTGTTCGTTTTTATGAAAGTTGCAGAATTTAGAGTATCTCCAAGGTTTCCATGAGCCTCCCCCCTTTATTTTTTTTTAAAAACATGAAAACTACCTACTGCTATTTTAATTTTAAATTGACCCAAACAGCTACTCGTTGTCATATTAAACAGACATTGCACACCGCTAGTTAATCACATTTTTAAATTTAAATGTGCCATTGTCATTTTAACGCTTTGTTTATTCTGATGATAATTCTCTAAACTAAACCATTTGTGAGATTCCTAGTCGGGTACAAAAAAAGTTATCAAGAGTTGTGAGATAGATGGCTCTTTCGTGTTGTTATGGAGACGATATATTGGCAAGGGAGGACCAATGTGGACCACCCTCTTACTACCAAACACAAGATCGAAGGTCATAAACTGAGGCAAACAGCAAGCCTAATTTAAACACTTTAAAAATGTTTACTGGACATTGGTAACTTTTTGCCCGCTAGTTTATC
>NQII01002671.1:236412-264385 GCA_002778355.1 Clitarchus hookeri
GGGGGGGGGGGATCCCATTGCAGAGAGTGATTTGCTTAAAATTTCGGTAATTATGTCGCATTGCGTATCCAACAACGATTCATTTACATTTAAAACCTAAAACCAGCTAGTGAATTGAGTTGTGTAAATAATAATGAGTTTAAAAAAAATAACCAAGATATCGAAACTCTAAAGTCTTCACTGGCTTACAGTGAGGGATTATAATTAATGCATTTCATGTATCAATTCCTCGGAATCATGAGTGTGTGCAGGGATCTTTCGTTTTGTTCTTTTTAATGAACCTTGTGCAACTCCAAGGTGTCCACAAGTGTTAGTGTGTCACGAGGAAGGCTGGAAATACTGCTGTGTGACTCACCTCTCTTTGCACCTGCGAGGTTGTTTAGTTCTGTTCGTTTTATTTGAAAGTTGTATAGATTTTATAGCCACTCCATGGCCATCACGCCTCTCTACTCGAAGATAAAGAAGGTTGGTGATGTCAACAGGAAGTTAAACAGGCTTATTAAAATGCAGTCTTGGCGCTCGTTCGTATGTAGATTTTATAGTCACACCTCTCTACTCGAGATTGAGGTTGGTTGGTGTGCCAACAGTCGATCAGCACAAAAAGGAACTCTTACCAACATAGGTAACATATACACCAGTTGTGATGTTAATTCTCTAAACTAAACCAGTTGTGAGATTCGTAGTTAGGTACAAAAAATTGAATACATATCAAACAGCAAGCTATTCAAACAATTTAAAACATGAAAACTAAACCAACTAATTCATTTTAATGTTATTAATTTTTCCCAATAGTTCCTCGGGGCCGATCCTGTTGCGGAGAGTGACTTGTTAAAAATTTCCTATTACATATTATAGCCTAAACCAACTTATTCATTTTAAACTCTAAACAATTAGTTATCACGACTACTGCCATTCTCACTTTAAATTGACACACACACACACACTCAGCAAGCTACTGTCATTTTAAAATTTCCTATTACATATTCGATTCTAAATTCAAACACTTTAAAACTAAACCAACTAATTCATTTTAAACATGAAAACCAACTAATTAATTTTAAACTTTATTTTAAATTGATATACACACACATACACACACACAGCAAGCCATTCAAACACTTTGCACTGATGCAAATATCAAGTCATTTTAAACTCTACACAAAGACCTTGCTCTTACTAAACATAGCAAGCCAATCTCACTTTAATTTTAAATGAGCTATTGTCACAGACCCCCCCTCCCCCACACATTTTTAAATAGAAACCTCACAAAACAATTAAACAATTGAATCGCACTTTAAACTCAGGCAAATAGCTACTTGTGTATATTTTTATTTTCACTCATCCTTACTTGTATCTGATAATGAAAATAATATATATATATATATATATATATATACTTTCATTTTATCCATTTATTTTCTGACGACTTGCTTATAAACTTCGGCATGGACGTCGATGCAACATAGTTGTACTGACTGTATCAAGCAGATATGTCAACTGCTACCAAGTGCACTGTGTGCTTTGGAGGGTATGAACAGTGCCCTCGCCGTGATTGGGATGAAATAGTGCCGAGGTTTCCTCATCACCCTCACCAAAGAGTATGGTGCGACATGATGAGGGCCAAAAAATATGGGATTGAATTGCCAAAGGAGAGCGATGCAGTGATGGGCTGCGAGTCTTGTAGGCGAATAAACCATTTTTTTTTAATACACTCTATCCTACAGTGAAGAAGTAAACAGCACCCATCATTGTACGTTTTCTGATTGTTATACGGAACAATTGGCTCGAAATTGGATACTCCAAACGGAACTCGGCCAGATGGTACTCTTCCAAGGCTCCTAGACATCACCCTTTCGCGGCTTGGGATGCGACAACATAACTGAAGATTACCTACTGCTGGATGTAGGCAGTGTACCGCAGCTAAAAAAATGGACAGCCAACTAATCTATCCTAGAGTCTCCAACTTTATTAAACATGTATATAAATGTAAGAATTTTATTTAGTGTGTGGTTTTTGAATAAATGTTATTTAAATTCTGTGTGTGTATGTGTTTAGCGATTTATTTTATTGTCCATTTATAAAATGTAAGTAATTTTCATTTTAACGATCTATTAACTCGTTTACACTTTAAATTGACTCAAACACACAAGTCATTTTAGGCACAAGTAATTTAACCAACTTTAAACTGATATAAATAGCTACTCATTTTCAATTTAAACAGACATCGCAAACATCGAGTAATTCACACTTTAATTTTAAATAAGTCACCTTAAATTTAAACTGATGCAAACAGCAAGCTATTCAAACACTTTAAAAATGTTTACTGGAAGTTTGTAATTTTTTGGCCATTAGCTTCTCGGGGCCTATCGTATTGCGGAGAAGTGACTTGCTAAAACTTTCCTATTGCATATTCTCACTTTAAATTGACACAAACACACACACAGCAAACCATTCAAACACTTTAAAACATGAAAACTAAACCAACTAATTCATTTTAAGCCATTAGTAATCACGAGTTGTGAGATGGTTCTTTCGTGTTGTTATGGAGGCGATATATTGGCAAGGGAGTAACGATTAGGACCTCCTTCTTACTACCAAACATCGAGCCATTCAAACACTCTAACATTTTAAACATGAAGACCAACTACTGCCGTTTTCACTTTAAATTTACACAAACACACACACACAAACACACACTCACACTCACACATTCACACACACAACACACACTCAAACACTTTAAAACATGAAAACTAAACCAACTAATTCATTTTAAGCCATTAGTAATCACAAGTTGTGAGATTGTTCTTTCGTGTTGTTATGGAGGCGATATATATTGGCAAGGGAGTAACGATTAGGACCTCCTTCTTACTACCAAACAGCAAGCTATTCAAACACTTTAAAAATGTTTACTGGAAGATGGTAATTTTTTGGCCATTAACTTCTCGGGGCCTATCCCATTGCGGAGAAGTGACTTGCTAAAAATTTCCTATTGCGTATTCTCACTTTAAATTGACACAAACAGCTACTCGGGTCACACTTTTTTCTTTCACTAGCCATTATTGCCCGTATCTGAAAATGAAAAAAAAAAAAGTACTTTTCGTTAATCCATTTATTTAGTTTTTTCTACAAATGCAAAGCGTTAGTTTTACCTTTTGAGAGAACTGCCTCCATCACCGTGGTCTCCTTCGTGACGAGTCTCCTCGTGCATTGCAGCTGCATGGGTTAGAAACGAGTGCAGTCGTTGCCCGTATGGGTGGTTCTTTTTCCAAATGTATTCTGCCAAATAGCCGGCCCACGACTTTTCCCGTCTACCAAAACACGGAATGCTATACCTCACCGAACACCAACTCCGTTCGATGTTTTGTGTGTGCACTCTTAAAGATTCGCCTTGCCTCAGCTTTAGTTTGTTTCGGGTGTTAACTATTCCACTCTTTTCACTGCACACAAATTCCTTCCGGTGATTTACTTGCAGGTGGCGATAGCCGTGCATGTCCAAGTTACTGTAACCTCGCCAACAGTCTGAAATTATTGTCGTGCCCGGCACAATCCATTCACGAATACATTTGACTAAAGTCGCGGCATTCCTCTTTTCCACCGGCACCAGGAAGAAATTAGTAGGATCGCCTGTCTCCACACCGCCGAAAACCCACTGGCCATGAACTTTTCGGCCCTTGCGGTTTTTACGCTTACCCAACTTTGATTCGTCTATCTCGACTATTTTGCCAGGCCCGCCGATTCTTTACCTGTAAGTTAACACCCAGTCTATGCACACTTGGCGGCAGAAATTCGACCAGGCGACGACTGTCTTGCCTGAGCACTTAAGTTCGTTTACTATGGTCTGCTGTCGGGGATACTTGATCAGGCACCACAATAAGCACAACTCGATGATCTTGCCCGGCGACAAATTTGAATCTCCCACGAAACTGCCCTGTCTTGCCAACAGTTTAAAATTGCATTTTGTGCCATTCTCCATGCGCTGTCGACACCAGTAAAACAAACCTCGATTGTCCACGAGCTTGGCTTCGCCTTTTCTGCATCGTCTACACCGTATTGATGGTTTAAGGATGTCATGCTCGATGAGGAATGTGTTTACGTCCGGTGAGAAATAAATCAATTTCCGAGCGTTCAACATAGTGATTTTACACCCCTCACACACCATTGTATGTTTTCCTAATTGAAAATTTTTAGGTTTTAAGAAAAACCACACTTGGATACGCTAAACGGAACAATTGACTTGAACTTGGATACACTAAATGGAATTCGACCGGATACACAATAGTACACTGACTTGTAAAGTAAATAATTTGAATGGATACTCGATACTGCACTCGCTGGTTTCCTATGGTTTTACCATAAGTGTACGCAATACGGAACAATCACCCAATTAAGTTATTATAGTGAGATATACCGACCCGAGTTTTGGATATCATTTGAACGAACTTTGCACGTTATTTTCTATCCCTTTGACCTCAACGAACATGAAGCCGCGACCTGCATAATCGCCGCCTGGTTGTCGTCGGTGTCGATTCTGCGATCCCAGTTTTCCCTACAGTCAGAATTCTCGTCGGCATGAGAGAACCACCTTTACGAAGAGTTCTTTTCGCCCGATGAAGCATTACAACATTGGTCCCGTGCAGTTTATGCAAGGCGATACATTGATGGAACACACAAAGATCTGCAAGGATTCGTCTACTGGGTGCCAGCAAGTGATGTCGCCAATACCTCTTGCTGCATAGATGGGTAATGATTCCACAGGCGATTATGATGATAAAGTTTTAAAGATGGAATGAGTGCAGTAGAGTCGATTTGTGTAGAATGTACACTTGCAAGACTTTCGCGTGAAATCGATGAACTTTAAAATAAACAGCTGTAAGATCTAAATACTGATGACCATACAACTCCTGCTACAAAGAAAAGTCGATTTAATATAAAATACAAAACAGGAGGTGAAGATGACTATGAAGACAGCATTGATGAAAATTGACACCAAAACAGTGATAGTGCTGAAGACGATAGCTATTTACTTGATGCACTGACACACCTCTACCATATTTGCTGCAACGATCGACATGAAGAAGGCATAAGATGCTAAGCATACTGGATACCTTTTTCCCGAAGACCCGAATGAACTTGTTGATAGACTGATACATTTGATTGACCTGCAGACACATATTGATAAAATATCTTCAATTATCAGTGAACTTTATGGGTTATATCGCATGATGTGATGAACTGCTTTCTTCTGAAATTGTAATTACAAAATAATAAAATTTATTTTTATAAAATAATAGTTTTTTCTTTATTTAGTATGTCGTATCCTTTTTTCCCTCTCAAATTTAAAGTTTTTCTATGACCACTTGTTTACTAAAGTACAGGTTAGATACAGAATAATTATAAAGACTTTAAGTATAAAAATGCATGGATATTGTACTGCATACAAAACATTAATGTAGTCGTCAAGTACAAATTTGGAGACTGTTTGTGATTGAATGCAATTTCTTTATGTATGAGTTGGGAAAAACCGATGAATTAATTATGGATTAATGATTGATGGAAAAATTGAAAAAAAATTAAAGATTAATGGGAAGATTGGAAGATTGATATAAATATTGTGAGATGGATAGAAATATTGCGAAAGATTGATGAAAAAATTATGATGTTGATGGAGAAATTTTGAGATTGATGGAAAGATTGCAAAGGAGTGATGTAAAGATTGAAATATTTTAACGAATTATTGTAAGGTCGATGGTAAGATTGCTTAACATTGATGGAAAGATTGTTGATGATTGATGGAAAGATTGCAAGATTTACCGAATTGTTGGACGAAAGATTGTAAGATCGATGGAAAGATTGCGAAATATTGATGAAAAGATTGTAAGATTTACGTAAAGATTAGAAGTTTGATGGAAACATTGCCGAGGATTGTTGATGATTGATGGAAAGATCGCTGAGGATTGATAAGGATTGATGGAAATATAAAGAAATTTTGGTGAAATGATTGGGAAAGATTGTGAAAGACTGATAGAAATATTGGAAGATTGATGGAAGGATTGGTGAGGATTGATGGAAAGATTGCTGATGTTTGGTGAATATTGGTGGAAAGATTGGGAAAGATTGATGGAAAGATTGGGAAAGATTGATGGAAAGATTGGAATGTTGATGATACTGGGAAAATTGATGAAATATTTTGAAAGCTTGATGGAAAGATTGTGAAAAATTGATGTCTGAGGAGAGAACGAAAGATAAGACTGTTTATCATTCAAACAGTACCTTATACATTCCAAGTCTCAAGGGCCTAGCACTATTGGTATTTAAATTATGGACAACTATGCCTATGAAGGTGTTGATAGATGCTGATCCATACCATGAATATAACATGACTTAGGTATGTGGTTGCTACTCATATAATAGGCTTGGATTGGTCATATATACATACATTATACCATACTTATACCTACATAACAGTAGAGACAATGAATAATTTACATATTCTGATATTGTGTAATAATTAGATTTCAAGAGAGGAGACTGGAAATGTAGTAACTGAATAAAAGACTTTTGTGTGTTTCTGCAATTCTCTATGCAAAATTTCGATACTATTTAAAAAAAAAGTAAATTTTTAAGTTAAAAGTGATTTTTGAAAATTGTATAATACATACAGATTTTTGATTTGACATGCCGTATGCCTATAAAACCAATTTGGCTACCAGAAACATACATATATGCTTGACGAGTTAGTGGTAATAACTGCCGAGCACCTTCGACTATGTTCGACAATCGTAAGTCGAAGATTGCCGAGCACCCCCTGAGTCGAGCCGAAGACTGACGAGCTTTACCGAGTCAAGCCGAAGACCACCAGCCACAGCCACAGCCACACTGCTCCCATTTAAAATACACTGTGCCAAAACATACATAATCATTCTACTCCACAGTATTTTTTAAATAATTTTAAAACGAGTGCAAATTTTGTTCATGTGAGCAGTTTTGTGGCCGATAAAAAAATCATGTTTTCATCAGCGTATATTTTAATCCCAGAAATCTTGCAGCAACTGCAAAAATCTTTTTTTTTTGTTTCTGTGTAATTTTAATGGTTATGTTTGGTTGCTTAGTTATTGTTCTTTCCTGAATAAATTACGCCAGTAGATAAAATCGTTGTTGCTATGCTTCATCCAAAATGCTATACCACGTTTTATATTTTAGTACTCAAATTAAAAAAACCAATCGTCCCATGATTATATGAAAATTGGTGAATATAAAGAAAGCTCTTCCGGATGTTATCGTTTTTACTGATTACTTATTTTGCTTACACGGTGGGAAACGCACTGCAACATGGGGAGATCACACATAGTATTACTTATATGCATGCATATAATTACATACTAATAAATATTTTGAAATACATATATGACAAGGAGTTATTTCAGTGGTAAACTTGGTACTATTTTTGTTTTTGTACAGTTTGTATCATCACTGTCGTCAGTACTATGTCGCACTATTGGGTAAAAATTGTAATAAAGCATATTTAACACGAAGCGTAAAAATTTGTAATAAAGCATAATTGCCTTAAAGCATCGACTTTACACAGAAGATTAAAAATACTTTTTAAGAATCGCATTTAATAATAGAAATGGGAATGATCATTGTTATACAGAAGATAGACAGTTATCTTCAAATCAGTTAAGATCCTTAATATTTTACTTAGTTTTAACATTATGTTATGACATCATTTAGTTCACCAAATATTGGCTGTGGTTCAAAATGAACTTGCAGCCTTCAGAGGTAGGAAATAAAGGAACGCCCCTGCTTGTGCAGATAACACGAAACGCACACTTAGCTTCTTCCTTCCCGTGCTGATAAGTCTAGCCATCCGGCGTCCGGCGATAGATACGCCACACAGAGGAGGAAATGGAGTTGCGCCAGCTTGAAATAAACCGTGTACTGTCTTTCACCTTCAGGTATAAGTAGTGCACGGTAAAGTTAACACTTTTGAGGCCATAGTCACTTTTTCCATTCAGCCTTTTTTAAAATCCTATAACCACCTTTTTCAATAAATATAGCCATGTAAGTAATAAACACGGCGTGTAAATTCCACAAAGAGCATCGTACCCACCTATCTTTCTCCTGTAGCATTTTCTCATAATGCATGTAACAATTTATAATTATTTCCTGTCGAAAGGGTTTTTACGGTGTCTTTGCCGGTTTTTCCCTTTCTCTTCTAGATGTAGTTAGTTAACTATAAGTACATTAGGGAGGTTTTTCATGGCCAAACTCGGCCATGGGAAACCTAATCCCTCTTTGCCGCGATGCACGTCTCCTTGCATGTTTTTCCTTCCCTTGTAAGCGTAAGGGGCTAGCCCTGAGACGCAATAATCCCGTTCCTGCCGCGGACTAACATAACACTTAGTTTTAGAGTAGGTTGGAAAAAAAAAACTAAGTTCCACCATACTCGGAAGTTAACGTCAAAGGCTAAAATAGAGACTTATCGACTATTATTCCAAATCAGAGGGTTAAAAAATGCTCACTTTACCGTGAATAGCCTAAAAAGGAGGGCGACTTCCAGTGGAGCACTGCACCGGACTGTACAACGTACAGAACTCAATAAAAAGTAGCACATACACCACAAAGATTGTCTCAAAATTACGATTTACGTTGCATACGAAAGAAGAAAGTGTATATTTCAATCCTGTCAAGGGCATCACCGGCTACCAGAGAAGGGCAGGGCGAGTTTAAGCGAGCCACAAAAGCGGGCTACGATAACTGTGTCGGGACTGTTGCTACTCCCGTCTTTGGAATATTGAATGACTTGGGTAGTCGAACTGGTGTCCTTGCCAATAAATATGTATGGGAATGGGGAAGTGGTGAAGACAGTGTTCTGTGCCACTACATCATTTGCGCAATAATGTGATGCCCAAAACATTGCAGTGCTAAGTCATATTTATCTGTCAAAATTAGGTTTCATCCATTTCATTTTTTTGTGTATATAGACGTTTACCTTATAAGATTAGGTGTGATAGTATACTTGATGAACTACACCAAAAATACTAACAGAAATTTGTTAAAAAACAATGCACATTTACGAAATTCGTTAAGTGTCGTGCTCATTTATTTTTAACCTCTTCTATAGATGTCATCGCACGACATATAGTTAGAAAGACATATGATCGTACCGTTATGTGTACACGATACTCCCATTGAAAATTAACTTATAATTATATTACAAATTGTATATATAATGTTACATGTTACTGGTGTGCATCGCCTCCTTTGCCCCGTCGCGCATAGTGTGTAAATGTCCGGACAAAGTGGTAATGCGAGAAGTTGGCGCCAGTAACTGGTAACATGAACAGCGTGCCACTGCTGCCAGATAAACCTATCGGGACCTTGGGCGGATGAAATTTTCCAAGTTATCTGTGAAATATTGTTCTGGTCATTGCTCTAGCCTCTGTCAGCGAAACTCGGGGTAAAGGGAACTTTCTAGATCGGGGCTTCCGCCTACATGACGATTGAACTGCGCTACAGTATGTTAGAAGTTCACGTTTTTTCTGCGAAATAATTAAACGTGCATCCGATAAGCCGATCTACTAAAAGAACACACACTTTAGACGAGGACTGTTGAGTGCTTTCAAGACGTCATGCATATTACATATACCATTTTTTAGTACTTCCAAATTACTAAAAACGGCTTTTTCAAAGCATCGTATCTAAAAATACACTGAAGAGCAAAAAAAAAAAACTGGTACACCTCCCTTACATCGTGCAGGGCCCTCCTGAGCACGCAGAAGTGCCGCAAGACAACGTGGCATGGACTCGACTAATGCCTGAAGGTATGCAGGAGGCAATTCACACCATAAATCCTGCAGGGCAGTCCACGAATCCAATCTGCGCCAATATGAGAAAGGGTTGCACGTCTGTCATGTTTAATGATTATCGTCAGTAGTCATTTGTCCCGTTCTTTCGCGATCTTTTTCTGGCCGCAGTGATGTCAAAGATGTGGTGTTTTACCGGATTCCCGATATTCACGGTACACTCGTGAAATGGTCGTACGCGAACATCCAAATGTTATAGCTACCTCGGAGATGCTATGTCCCATCTATCGTGCGCCGACTATACCACCACATTCAAACTCACTTAAATCTTGATAACCTGCCATTGTAGCAGCAGTAACCGATCTAGCTGCCGACTGCATTGCATTACTCTGATTGGTTCCATACCTCTGTTATTTGCATACGCACACCTATACCAGTTTTTTTGGCTCTTCAGTGTCTACGCGTCAGACACATACAAAACTATTTAGAGCTCTGAATTAAACTTTCCTACAGGCGTTTCATTAATAATATAACAGGGTCACCACTGAAAGTCCCGTAGTTACACACCGTAAGACAAGAACACTGCACGCCAGTTCAGAGCCTTGCGCTCAGTGACGATGGCGCACTTGAGGCGCGTGGTAATGTCGCCCTTATCGTTCCTGGGCCTCTCGGCCTCAAACGCGAAAAAGAGCTCCAGGTAGTTGGGAGCCTTAGGCCGGGACGGGCCTCCGAGCCGACAGTTTTGAGAGTTGAGAGTTTGGAGGATTGCGCGACCTTGAGCGACATGTGCGCGAAGACAGTGAAGCGACGAGCCAGCAGAGCGACGAGTGGCGACGAAAGTGACCAGCAAGAATGAAATCTGCGGACTGCGAGCACCGGTACAGTGGAGTGTGAGACTTATGGGTGGGACTACTGAACTGGATGTGTGAGTGACAGACATTTGGAATGATGGCAATAGACAAAGTGAATATACTTAAAAAATAAGAGTAAATGAAGTGACTATAATCTATATTGATACATTGATAAGTACTTTAATTAGAATTGATAGATACCTTAAATATTGTGCTCACTGAGATAAACAATAGCTATAGTGGATATAAATATATAGTTTAATGCTGTAAATAATGGCTATGTGAATAAGTTAAAAACTAAATTTAGTTCTTTTATTTTTATTAAGACCGCCATGCATTACGAACTCGACGTCAGAAGTGGGATTGAGACATTTAATTGTAAATAAAGGTAGGCAAATGGCTAATTATTTGCGATATTAAAACAAATTAATAAATTCTATTAGCTGTAGGCAAAAATTAAGGTTGTTTTTTGGTTTTGAACAACTATTGCAGTGAACGTTAACTAGAAAATATCTGCAAAACTGGAAGCACTACGAGCATTCATTCTGTGATTAGTTAGCCAAGTAAGCATTAGTGGTAATAACTTAAAAAACAAAATTAGTAGCATAAAAAAGTTATAAATGCCCAAACTAGAAATGTAATAGAAAATGTAAATGAGAATGCAAATAGCTAGGTAACTAATGAAAGTGATTTAGTAGATAGAAAACTAGACACAGTAAATGAAAAAGTATACATGAAAATATAATGCATTAGCGAGTTAGTGAATGTAAGAGATGACTGTGCGGTAAAGAAAATTGACAGTGTAAATGTAAAAGTGGACATTGTAAATGAAAAAGCGGACAGTATAAATGATAGAATGGGCATTGCAAATGAACAGTGTAAATAAAATAGTGAACAGTTTAATGAAATAGTGAACAGTGCAAATGAAAGGATGGACAATATAAAGGAAATTATGAACAGTGTAAACGAAAGGATGCACAGTGTCGAGAATGAACTGAAGCAGAAAATTAGTGAATTAGAGAAGGAATGACAGGAAGTAATTCAGCAGTGGAGTTCTACTATCACCACACTGGCAACCGACGAAAGTGGGGAAGCAGCGCAAGTCGTAACCAATACAGCCACCTCGGAGGGTTGTCAGCAGCTCTATGGGATTGGTGTCGCGTAGCCAGGGGTGGGGAAGGCGTCGCAATTAAGCCCACTCCTTACGATGGCCAGACATCTTGGCGGGAGTATCAACACCAGTTTGGAATAGTCGCCATCGTGAATAGCTGGTCAGCCGACCAGCGGTAATAGCTCGCGATTGTACTCAGAGGCCCCACACTGAGCATACTGCAATCTCTGCCTGAGTGACAGCGACTGGAGTAACGTACACTGGTGTCGGTCCTGGAGCTACGTCTCGGTGACCGATACTTGCGACATGCTCACCAGGCCCACCTGCGAAGCCGCACCCAGCGACTAGGGTAGCCACTAGAGGAGCTATGGCAAGACATCGTTCTGCTTTCCTACGTATCACTGAAAGGGTGCACCGAGGAGGCACACGACATCACCACAGTCGGCTTTTTCATCGATGCCATCGCCGACACAGAGGTACAGCAAGCGGCATGTCTGACTGTACTCCACACCATGCAGTACGCCCTGGACCGAGCACTGGAGGTGGAATCAGCAAGACAGGTGTCAACACCCCGACGTCCGGTATGGGCAGCGACACTGAACGAAGACGATGACGATGGCATCATGAAGGCATTGAAGGAAATACAGACGACCATGAGAGATATCGCCTCTAGGTTTCGCGATACAGAGCTTCGCCGCCCCCACCCAAACAGCAGGAGTGTTGGTCATGTGGACAGCTAGAAAGCCTGAGAGTTTTCTGCCCACAACAATAGCAGCAGAAACAGAAGAAGCAGTGGGAAAAGAGGCAGCAGGATGAAGAACAAATGGCTTCGACGAACGCAGTCAAGCACTTGCATAAAGAAATTTGTGTGCTTCATGTATATGTCCAAAAACTGAGACATTACATCGACGAGCTGATGCTGCAAGCATACACCTCACAAAGCAGTTGTAAAATGCACACGATGCCTTGCGCGCGCTGTCCAAACGCCCTGCGCACACTGTGCCACACAGCAGTGAAAGGAACCCATGGCATAGAGCGAATTATGAGATGGTCCCTCTCAGCAGTGGCTCTGAGGATATCAGTCCCATGGAGGGTGTGCTTCGGAAGGCAAAGAACTGGCTGCGTGAGTTCGAGAATGAGAGTGAAGTAGTCGACAGGAGCTACTAGTCCTTCTGGGTATTTCAGACCAGGAACCAGCCTCAACCTATGGCATCCACCACAAGTACCAGCACTATTCAGATGGTTAGACATAGTATAAAGGAAGATACAAGGGAAAATTCTGCATTCGCATCATCATTTCAAACCGACAATGAAAGGATTAGTCCTTCTGCAAGGCACCAATGACCATACTAAAGTAGATTGAGAGAATTCAGCACAGTAGCAAACAGAGGCTTACAGAATACTGGCATATTCCTAGGCATGCAGTGAAAACAACTTTAAATTTTTATAACTAACATGAAGTCAGGTTACGAGGCCAACATAGCAGCGGTGGAACCTACAGGAAGTCTCCAAGATTCTTCTGTGGTTGATTATACAAGCAAGGGCCTTTAAGGTATAGTGAAATGAAGAAGACCCTGTACCACAGGAGAACGTCGGGTGAGGC
This sequence comes from Clitarchus hookeri, assembly GCA_002778355.1. Classification (NCBI taxonomy): domain Eukaryota; kingdom Metazoa; phylum Arthropoda; class Insecta; order Phasmatodea; family Phasmatidae; genus Clitarchus; species Clitarchus hookeri. The sequence continues at coordinate 249,787 of NQII01002671.1, forward strand.
ATTTCAAGAAAGACACCTGGCATGGCTCTACAGCCCACAGAGTCGAAAAGGGTACTGCTCGAAGCTGTAGAAATGTTGGGAATGTTTCGAAGAAGATTAATGATACGGTCTTTCAGATTTGTCGCCTAAGCTCTCGGGCGAAGTCGAAGGCTGTCCACATCGACCGACTTGCACTCTAAGAAAGTCCGGATGTTGCAGAGCCTGTTCGGCTCGAACATACTTAAGTAGGGGGAAATATTTCATAGTACTGGTCTGAATCGCTTCCCTTGCCCCATTCCGCGCGCACGAGCGAGTGAAGGAGTGAGTGAAGGTCAAGATGGAATGGTAATGAGAGAAGCGGGTGGCGATTTTCAAAGGCATGCCGCATCGCATAACACTGTTGCCAGACAAGCCTATCGCGATTCGTGCGCTCATGACTTTAGGCGAATTGAGTTTCTGAGGTTATCTTAGAAATTAGGTTCTGGTTTCAGCGAGAGTCGGCGTGCGAGGAACCTTCTAGATTGGGCTGGCGTGTCTACTTACGCCGCGATGGGCCTCTGAGCCAACAGTTTTGAGAGTTGAGATTTTGGAGGATCGGTAAAGTGGAGCGTGAGACTATAGAATCATATGCGTGAGTGACAGACATTTGGAATGATGGCAATATACAGCATAAATATGCGTAAATAATGAAAGTTAATTAATTTACTGTAATCAATATACATACATTGATAAGGACTTAAACATTAAATATGTGCTCACTGAGAATAAAAAATGTAATAATGAAGATATAAAGGTTAATGTTGTAAATAATAGCTCGTGAATAAATTAAAAACTAAGTTTAGTTAATATATTTTAATTAAGACCTCCATTCATCACGAACTCGTATACGCCCATCTGTTGTCTTCAAATAATAATTATAAATACTTAGGTGCACGAACTGGTTTACGCATTTGCGGTCCAAAAAGGGGCCGGAGCCCATTTTGGCATGCACAGTACCCTAAGTAGGGAACTGAAGGGTATATCTACCCAATTTGGTTCGGATCCGTTGAACGGTGTAGAATTGTGTAAGAAACTTACATACGTAAATATAAACATACATAGATACGTACCTAAATATATATACTTTGACTTTTATATTAATAGATTGTAGACTGCTTGCCTCATTATTTTCGAAATATAAGTCGTTGCATAACTAAACGCAACAGTATTTCATTCGAAGTTATTTTATTTAAATATTTGAGACTTTGGCACACATGGAATAAGAAACGCACAAACGCACAGTATCAGAAAAAAAGCGTGGGGAGGGGGAGGGAAGATTATGTTTAAATGAACATGGGCGTGTTTAGATAAAGTTAGAGATTTGCGTCCCCTTATTCTTCACCTTCTGTCGGCGCCTATGAAGCGAACTTCCCCAATTATTCAAAATTATGCCATATTTGGTTGTGTAGTTGTGGGTTGCACATTAGTGACAGTAATATTTTTTGAACAAGTGGAAAGGGGCAAACGAATGTTGTTTTTAATCGCACAAGCATTTTAACACGCATGTCATTCCATTTCTGATTCTTACTACTACATTACTCCGAGAGCAATCACACTTCAGTGACAAAAAGTGGCATACCTGCTCAGAATCTGTTAAATTTAATTGTCGCCACTTCTACAGAATGACAAAATAAAATAAATTTCCATCATGGGGTCGTTGTGGTGTAGTAGCTAGCCAGCTTGCTTCCCTCCAAGAGGAACCGGGTGCGATTCCCGATGGGGTCGCTCCCGGATTTTCGTACGTGGGAATCGTGCCGGACGGTGCATTTTTTTTTCTCGGGAATCTTCAGTTTCCCCCGTCCTTGCATTACGGCGCACCATATCACAGACCACCCACATTACAACATTCCACTTTGTCCCTCCAACATCCTAACAGGGGAGCCATGGGAATGTATGAACTTTTGGGCGGGGACAATGTTTGCAAATGATTATCCCCATTATCGGATGGCACTCTTGACCAGATGGGGTGAAGTGTACTATCAGATACCAAACCATTTATATCCTTCAGATTAAAAAAAATATTTTTGTTTACTATGTAGCACAATTGACAAATGAGAGATATAGGAGGAAGTGGCATCAGACATCGAAGCCGGGCCCAGCCGGCATGTTAGATGTCACGACCGTTAAACTATCCTGTTTTTACCCCAAAATCACTACATAAATCAACGATTTTACCCCAGAATTGTCTATTTTCCCCCACAAAATTCTAAAAAATGGATGAAAATTGTTTGCATGTCCTTTAATCAGCAAGGTGGACTCGAGACTTATTGGAAAAGTCCGCACATTAGCAAGGAGGACTAAAGGTCCCGAATCAAGCAGCGTTTGTTTATATTAATGATACCGAGCACCATATTTGTTTACATAATGAACCCGATTATCATATTAGTTTACGTTATGGACCCCGACTACTAGATTGGATTACATTGACCTTTGACCCCGAGTAACCTTCAACCTATAAAATCGGAAAATATCACATCGTAAAATATCGTAAAAATCAGACAAAATTACGTTCTTGACTCAAATCACCATTTTGAATTAACATGGCCTTAGCAATTGACCTTAACATCAAGTAACCTCAAAATTAGAAAATTGGGGAAATCACAAAAAATCGTACAAATATAGTAAAAATCTGGAAAAATTTCACTATCGACCACGGCCGCCATCTTGGATTTCCATATCTTAGAACCTAACCTCATGTGACCTCAAACCCGAAAATCTATATAAATCGCAAAAATTCGTAAAAAACTGGTAATAAATTACATTATTGACCCCGGCCACATTGACCTTGACACCAGTCAAACTTAACCCCCCCCAAACAAATTGTAAAATAAATCGTAAAAATTGGAAAAATGTCTAAAATATTAAAAAAGTAAAAAAAAACAGGGGAAAAAATTGTTTAAAATTTTATTGCAGGAAGTTTAGTGTTATATTCTCGTAAAACTGGCTGGGTACACACATTATCGCAGCACAGAGACCAACAGACTACCGACACCCACCTCTATATTTCACTGGCTATCTAGTCGATACCCTCCTCCCCCTCCCTTCACGTAACAAACTGGCGCCTAAAAATCGTTGGTTTTACATTACACCAGTCCCCAAATCTATGATCACCCTCACATAATTTACCCACTACAGTTCGACGCCTGATGCTACCGTTAGACTGCACTACTGATTTAATGATGATGTGACATTAGTCGCTCCTGATTGGTTGTCGGTCACGTGATATCTCGACCTCTGCAGATAATTAATGTGACCAAAGTGGCGCCACATCACAATTTTTCGTCTGATGCGAGAGGTGACATATTACTCTCTTTTACCTGATATTTCTATTATTCAGTCAGATAAGTTAATTTATTATGTTTGACTCTTCCCCCACATTTCGCTGAATATTATCGGTTATACTCGTAATTACTAATATATTTCCCCAACAAAGTAAAAAATCGACTCAAATTTCAAGTACCTGTTCGAGCCAGCGAGCTATTGGAGTCTAGAGATCGAAATGAAGCATTTTTTTAATAGCATGCCTGCGACCAGCATCTCATCCCGACTTTGCCCTCAGTGGAACCATCGCTGACTCCAGCTGGACTGCCTATGTTGTCGGTGATGCCATTCGCACACCGTTATGGTTAGGCCCTTGAAACTTGGAATGTACGAGGCCAACTTGGATGATAGACAATATTATTTTCTGTACTCTCCTTGACCATCACTCCAAAATTCTATCGATATTTTTCAATCCTTTGATAAACCTTTCAATCAAACTTTCAATCTTTCGATCATAATTTAAACATTTTGATCAATCTTTCCGTCTTTCAATGTTTCGATTAATCTTTTAATATTTGGAACAATATTTCAATTAATTTCTTAATCTATCGATTAATCATTCGTTCAGTTTTTCACTTTTTCAAGCAATCCATTAATAAATTAATATAAGTCCATACTCAAACCGTCGGTATATAATTTTTCCTCCATCAATGTGTATAGAACATGGTATTCATTCTCTCCGATTGCCTACACACATCTGTAGTTGGCGACTGCAGTAATGTTTTTTATGCAGTCCACTCGCTGTGCATTGTATTTGAAGTCTTCATTAATATTCTATATGAATATCTGTACTTTAGTAGTAGAATTCTTATAGAATTAAAAGTTTGGAGGATGATGTGGGGGAGGTGGGTCTAGGTCTATGCACACAAAATAAAACCAATTATTAAAAAAATCTTATTTTGCACACTTTATTCTCAGATGTATGCAAATCATGGATAGTACCTAATAGTTACATTTGACATAACCCCTGAGCTTCTGAGTTCCTTAATGTGCGAGAAATCTCCACCCTGTTGCAAAGCGATTAAAAGTCTGAGTCTACAAACAAGTTCATTGGTATATTCGGGAAATTAATAGTCGGCGTTCTTGTCGTCTTCGCACCACTTGCCTCGAGTTGAGAGGCCTGGTCAAAGAGTATACTGGGAAGATTATCATCCTCCTCATCAGCATATTCATAACATTGTCTTCACTGTCTTTGTAATCAACGCTGTCTTCATGATAGTCTTCACCTACTGTTTCTTCTTCAATATCAAGTTTCCATCTCTTTATTGCAAGAGTCGCTTGATCATCATCAGTATTTAGAGTTGATGGTCGTTTATTTTGAAGTACATTGATTTCACGCGAAAGACTTGCAAGTGTATATTGCGCGAACAGAATCTACTGTGCAACGAGAGCAGCTCATTCTGTCGTTAGCATCAATTGTTTCGTCATAATCGTCTGTGGAATCAGTATCAATTGATACTGCATAAGGTATTGGCGGCATCATTGCTGGCTCCCAGTAGACGAACCCATACGGAATTTAATGTGCTCCTTCAATATATAACCTTGCATAAACTGCATGTGACCATTGTCGTGATGCTTTATCACCCGAAAAGGACTGGTCATAGAGGTGATTCTCTACTGCCACTGAGAATTTTGACCGATGGTGCAAACTCGATAGCAGAATCGGCACTGAAGACGATCAGGTGGCGATGATGTAGGTGGAGGCTCCATGTCCTTTGAGGTCAAAGGCAGGCTTTCTTATTCACAATTTATCTCCACTGTATGGAGAGAGGGAGATAGAGAGTGCTTCCAAATGGTTGATCACATCACAGTATCATAAATACACGCATCCTGCCGGAAATTAAAAAATAACTCACACAGAAGGTTGTACTGGATAGAACTTAAATTTTATAGAGGTAGTGATACATATAAGTAATACACATGATCACAAAAACAAAGCAACAGGACAACTATATATGGATCTTCGGTATGCCGTCCGGTCATCTTCAATAGTGGACCCTACCCCTCGCACTGCGATACATGATGCAATGTGGTCTGGCAAATATAGTTCAGCATACGACGGATGTTGTCCTGAGGCAGACGAGCTCACAATTGTTCGAGAGTGTGTTGCAAATCCCGGATACTGTGGCATGGCGGCAGCTGGTGTTTCAACTGGTTCCACATACGCTTGAGTGGAGACATGTCAGTAGATGACGGATGTGGTCTTGGGTGACCCGTGCCTAGTGAAATCGGGTATTATCCTACTGGAACATCACACCTGCAATCCCGTCCAGAAATGGGAGCTGATGGGGGCGTAGGATCTCATCCACATACCACTGATGTTCCATACAACACGACGAGAGAAAATCGGTTATTGTGGGCTATGACTCCCCAGACCATAATGCATGCTGTAAGGGAAGTGTGCTGCTCAATAGCATGATTGCAATTGTGGCATTCACCAGTGGCCTTCCACACCTGGGTACGATGATCATCAGTCCCCATAACGAAGTGGCACTAATCACTACATTAACTCGCAAAATGTGTGGAAATCACAGTCTGCCGTCACTGTTGCAGAGGTAATGACAGCGCATGTAATGGGCGCTGGTTTCGCAAGTCCGCCTTCTCAAGGCGTCGGGAAATGGTTTGTGGTCACACAAGAGTCCCAACACTGGCTTGTATCGTGTATTTGGTCTCCATGGGATCACTCCACGCTTGGTGCATTATATGTCGATCCTCTCACTGGTAGTCGAACTTGTCCGTCCCGAGCCGGTCATACCCACTGTTCCCAACACCATCGGGCAGTACGGTACGAAGGACCCACATGGAGTTCCATATGGCGATGCTACCACCCTGCGGTTTTCAGCCCGATTATGGGTCCTCTCTCGAAGTCCGTCAGTTGCATAAAACGATGTCTTTGGCATCTTCCCGAGCATTCTATTTCCCTCTGTATGCTTACTAGATATACTCCATTTCATATAAGTTCACTAAATTTCGACAGTTCTAGAAACGTAGCACGGCGACTATGTATCTTTCCGCCACAGCTGTTATATATATGAAGAAAACAAAGTGTGTAAACAAATGGTACGATCAATGCAGGCTACCATTCCATGCTACTTTATTTTTGTTATGGCCAAGTTACACTGCTGGGGCTCTGTTTATTTTATTGTGGGTGGGTGGGGTTAGAAGAGACTTCAGTTTAACATCTTTCATAAGACAGGATTGTTTTGCAGTACTTCTTATGAGATGGTATAATTTTGAGTTAAATAGTGTTACAAGATGCCAAAGGGGCGTATCTAAGTTCATGAAGGATGGAGGTCTAAATAAAAATAAAAGAACTAGATTTGATTTTCATTAATTCACTTATTTATTAATTAATTATTCATAGCATTAATCTATTTATCTCCACTATTACTTTTTTGTTTCTCAGTGAGCACAATATTTAATGTCTAATTTTACACTTTTTAACGCCCTTCTTAATGTCTGTGTTTGGTTATAGTCTATTAACTCATACTCATCATTAACATAATTTCAGTCTGTCTGTTGCCATAATTTGCAATGCTTTTCACTCACGCATCCAGTCCAATAGTCCAGCCTGCCAGTCATACTCTTCACTGCGCCGATGCTCCCGGTAGCAGATTTTCCTCCCGTTGGCCACTTCTCTCGCCGCTACTTTGAGTTGGAAAAGAAATTCCAGCTGGTGGAAGGTAGAGATGGAGTAACTTTATGCATGTGTCGGCAAGCTACCGCCACACAACGAAAGTATCAGTAGTCACAAGGTAAATTGAAGTTGGCAAGTGGCCCTGCTGCAATGGAAGTAAGCTCAGCCACTGCTGCAGGTTTGCTAAACACAAAAGGTAAGATCAGCGCTGCAGCATGTGTTTTCTGCCGTGGTACCCATTTTTTCTGGGAATTGTTTCAAAGTATGGCGAATGACTCGTTGAAAAATGCCAAATCTATACATATTATAAAACTCAACGTCTCTCTATCTGTCTGTCTGTTAATGCGCTTATCACTCGAGAACCATGTATCCGATTTATGTATTTTTTGAAAATTCATAGCTATGTTCTCTGGCCAGGTTTTAGTATATATTTTGTTACATAAAGTAGCATAAGGAATAAGCAGTTATGATAATAGTGAATCAAGTCGGAAAAAAGTTTGCTGCCAGCGCGATCTGTTGCAATAAGCGGTCTAAACCGTTAAAGATGGAACAATATAATGTAGTAAAGAATTGTTTAGAATAAAAAGACCTAAAAAAAAAAAAATAAAAACTCCGCGGTAGCATATATAAATCTTTAACAGAGAAATACTAATAAGCGTTTTTACCATTTAATTTCTCAGACGTCCAAAGAATCACAACCAAGCCTCTGAAATGGTTCCAGGAGCATGCTATCTTAACATCAAAAGATGGAATCGTCGAAAACATCAATAAAACGATCCTGAACATGATTGAATTACCCTCCCAAACGTACACGTCTGTGGACACTGTTGTTGAAGTGGAACACGCAGTCCACTATCCGACTGAATTCTTGAATTCGCTTAATCCACCAGGTTTGCCTGTTCACGCACTTGCTGTAAAAATTGGCGCACCAATCATGTTATTACGGAACATAAGCCCTCAAAAATTGTGCAATGGCACTCGCCTACAAGTAAACAGTTTGAGGGATTATGTTATTGAGGCAACTATTATGAGTGGCACCGGTAATGGCGAAAAAATTTAATACCCAGAATACTAATGATTCAAACTGACTTACCTTTCCAGTTTAAGCGGCCCCAATTTCCGATCAGGGTTTGTTTAACTACCACTATAAATAAGTCACAAGGCCAAACCCTGAAAGTTGCTGGCGTTGTCCTCCGACAGCCATGCTTTCACATATACAGTTATATGTCGCATGTTCGCGTGTCAGTTGCAGTAGTAATTTGTATGTACTTGCGCAGACCTAGCAAGTCGGGGTTGTTTTGCAGATGTGTTGTTTCGGTCGAAATGGTGGGAGGGGCCTGAGGGACTTACAAAGTCTCCATCTGAGTGGCCTGTTTCTGTGTGTGGGGAACATGAAAATTAAGTAAACCTGGATAATATACCTGGAGTGATCCTGAACCTGACTAATACTAGCACTAATCATTGCTGATACTACCAATATTTCTCCCAACACTTGAAAATATTGCGCATTCTGGGTTGGGTTCTCAGGTACCTGCTCAATTGTCAACACTCTGAGGACACGAAGTCAGGTTAATTAGATGCCATTGAGCATAGCTTGACATTTGGTCAAACTTATTCTGAAATGAATCCTTCAATGATGTTGAAGATGAACATATCACACCCTTCATGCCTTTTGAAGTTGAACATGGAATTTTGCACATAAATACAAATATATCTGAACATGAAGATGTCCTATAGTTTAGGCATCCCGAAGTGTTGCATACTGATCACCTTTGCCATAAGATAGAGTTCGTGATGCTGCAATTTTCGAAGTCATCGGAGTAGACATGGCAGGCCCTCTTTACCTCAAGAATGGGAGTAAAAACAATGTTATAGTTCGTCACGACAGTTTCTTTGGAAGTTCAATCCCCCTATTGCAGCCTGGTGGGGAGGCTGGTGGGAATGCTTAAACGGAATTCACAAGTCGTTATTTCGCAAAGTGTTAGTTAGGGCGATGCTGAATTTTGAAGAATTACTCACAGTGATATGTGACTGTGAGGCTGTAATGAACTCAAGTCCCCTCACTTACATATCGGAAGATCATCGCGACTTTGTTGCCTTAACTCTTGCCATGTTTCTTCAAGACATTAAATAAATTCGGGTACCTGACTGTGATCAAGTAGATTTGGTTGATCTCAAGGGACGTATCAGATATCTACAGAAGCTGCATGACGACTTCAGGAAGAGATTCCATAGCGAATATTTGGGACAACTTGTTTCAACACACTGGTTCAAGGTGGGAGTTCCATAATGGTGGGTAAAGTGGTACTTGCTGGCTGCGGCGTCTAGCGATGCTCCCACCATATTGGCACTCCGAACGAGTCTTGAAAAGCATATTGTGGTGGGGTGAGGAGAAAATGAGAGATTTGGGTGGCACTTAACAGCTAAGGTCTCTAGCACCGATAGAGGGTAAAGTGAAGTGAAGATGGAGCAGCGACGGAATACAATGTAGGGGAACGTGTGTACTCCGAGATAACCTATCGACCAACGGCAAGGTCCGCCATGTTTACCACAAGCGAAAATCCGGGGCTAACGCACCGGATAGCCGATACGTTATTGCATCTCCTTGTAACGAGAATAGTCTGAAGATAAATCGCATTAAATGTTCATATTTGATTATTGGATCAAAATGTTACAATAATGCCTAACACCACAATTAATACAATACATAGTTCCAGAATGTAATGTGAACAGAAAAGGGAATTGTTTTTAAAGGTACACTTAATTAGCCCAAGAAAAATTCAAATTATTACAAAATTATTATGTACTTGAATATCTTTAAATATACTGAAAAATTATTTACCCTGATATATGAAATTGTAACTGTGTGATTCTATTGTACTGTCCTGTTTGAAATACTATTATTTATTAGCTCATACAAGAAAACCCAGTGCTGAATACTGTTATGCTCTGATGCTCGCACTAGATGCGAGCTCAATGCATGGTCCTGTTCTCTATGGAGGGAGGGGGGTGACCCACCTTGACCCTCCCCTCCCCCCAGGTAGACCCGCTCGCTGCCCCGTCGCTCGCCCGGCAGCTAGAGGAATGAATGATAGCAGCGATCTGGCTGGCATCACAGCCCCTCCCCCTGCTGGTGAAGCGACGAGTTTAGAGGATGCGCAAGAATATTCTGGGAACTTGTACCCTCGGCGCAACGTAGCATTTAGAGAAATTTCTGTGTTGAAACTGTCAAATATATACATATGATTTATAAAGTAATTCTTTAGGTTTCGATACACTGTCTATTGGGACTTCTTTCTAATTATTAGCTATATTAATTGCTTTGAGGTAATTGTAAATTGTATTGATTGAATTGATCACTTGTAAACAGCAAGTGATAGCAAAGTATTGTGAGATGTTGAGCAGGAAGAATTTTGTCTGTAGATATTGTAAATCAAATTAGGAAAATATAATTAACTCTTTTCTTTAATTAGGACCTCCATCCCTTAATGAACCTGGTTTACTCCAGTGTTTTTGTCAGAAATTTTAACAATACCATAAGTTCAAAATACTTTATTCATTTTTTGTTACAATCTTAAAAAGAGAGCACACTTTTTAATAAGTTGAAATTGTCTTAACATGGCAGCACTTATATATATATTACATTTTTTGATACAACAAAAAAACTTCTCACAATAAAACTGATATTCTACCCTAATTGGACAATCTAAATAAAATAAATCTGCAAAATGCATATAAAACCAGACGCACAAAAATGTTACAAGTTTTTACAACATCTAGGCTATAATTTCAAGAAATCTTTCAGCTGTCTCTCTTGTAATCATTGGAATGCTCTGCCAGAAGATCTAAAACACTGAAACGAATTTAAGTTCATAAAAGCCTACACACCATGCGCTGATTCATCATAATAGAACCATAATTACATGATGATATTTAACTAAGTACCGGCACTATAATCTATACGTTTTGAAATAGTAGTCGGTGCAATAAAGAAAAATAAGAAGTTTCCAAATTATGTATAAATAGTTAAAATAAAAAAACTATGCTCTTTTTAATATAACGCACATGAAGTGTACCTAATTTAATTTGAACAAACAATTGATTTCGTGTAAATGCATTTTGTCAGTTCTCTACACAACTAGCTTTCTGCTAGCGGCTTCGTCCCCGTATAATACACGAAGCATCGTCTATTTTAAACCGAAGGACCACTTTGTACGTCATATTAGTGGTCCAGCTCTCAACTGCTAACATTACAAAGATAAATTACTCTGGAGCAGGTTATGTATAGCAAGCAGCCCATGTGAGAAGCAGATCTCAATTCTAGGTCTACCATAGACTAAAGATGAAGTAGACTGATTTTCGTCTTCTGCGCAAGTAGCTACCATGACCTACCCCAAATTCTCGAACTACTTTCAAAGTCACGTGGTCAACAGTGTTAAACGCGCTAGTTTTTATTTCAATTCTCAAATGACACGCATTTTTACATGAATAACATAATTGCGTTAAAAATTGTTGGAAGGAAGTTAACCATCAACGCAAAGTACTTGTTTATATACAAAGCGTTCTAACCTCAAATGCTATCCACGTAGTTTTTGACAGTTGTGTAGTCGGGAAAGCAGCTCAATGTTATTATGATACGGTGAGTAGCTACAGCGTACGTACGCAAAACACTCTATTCATATATTTACTTTAAAATCCCTGCTACCAATAGCGACTGCTCATGGGCCTTATTTACAGCCGTAGAGAAACGGACAATTGAATTGTTAAATTATTAACGTCGCTCAATCCTAGCAACATTTTCATCAACATCAAATTTTTCTTAAAACGTTTTGTCGATTCACTTTAAAATTGCAGATTATAAAGATTGAATTAACTGAGTTTTGCCTTCTAAGTATTTCTATTATTTATGCTCCTGGAATATATGCCTGAATGTGAGAAAGACCTGAGGTGCACTCTTCTATAATATATCGCTCAGAAAGTTGTCTCCTGTAATACCCCAAGGGACTCAGGCACAGGAGGAGACGACCTGGTCAAACCCGCTGCACTAGCAAGTGCAGAAAGCATGTTTAAAAAATTAATGTTTCTTCCCAAGGTGATGCATTATAGCAGAATGATATAGCCGATTCGGGCATAATGGGACTCGGGACCGGAGCCGCAGGCGACCGGCCACCATGATGTGATGTCATCCGACCCCCATTTCGGATCTAAGTGACCTTGACCTCGTCCATGACCCCTGTAACCCTAAATAACCTTAAACCCAAAAAATCGCAAACTTATCTAAACAAATTTTAAAAAAGTTTTAACACATCCGAACATTTGTTTAAAAATCCCCAAAAATAAAAAAATAAAAATTAAATTTAGAATGTTTTGGCATAACAGAACTCGGGACCGGAGTCGGAGCCGACCAGCCACCATGTTTGATCGAAGTGACCTTTACGCCATGACCAGGACCTTGAATGACCTTGAAACAAAAAAATTAGAATAATCACAGACCATACAATTGACTATTTCTAGCTGGTCATAACAAGGGGCCATGCCGACTAACCATACTAGCCAACGACTGATTGCATGTAATCGTACACGACATACTCGATTTAACATCGCAACTGGCTTGCATCGTCTTCAAGCATACATGAATTCATACATTTTACTCTTGCCGACTGACTCCTGTCGACTGACTCCCGCCGACTGACTACTGCCGACTGACTACTGCAGACTGACTCCTGCCAACTGACTCCTGCCGACCGACTCCTGCAGACCGACTCCTGCCGACTGACTCACGCCGACTGTTCCTGCAGACTGAATCTTACTGACTGACTCCTGCAGACTGATTCCTACAGGCTGACTCCTACAGACTGACTCCTGCCGACTGACTCCTGCAGTGTGTCTTCTGCAGGAGGATCTGAATACTGATGATGACAATGCGACTTCTACAAAGAGAAGTAAACTTGATATTGAGGATGTAACATGGGGTGAAGACGATCATGAAGACAACATTGTTGATAATGACAATGACAACAGTGTTGATGAAGGATCTGACGAGGAGGATGATGTTTCTCCCGATGTTCCCACATATTTCTACAACGAGTTTCCTTGACAAATGGCGTGAAGAAAGTAGAAGATGTAAAAAATAATCGTTACAATTTTCCCGAAGACCCGAATTAACTTGTTGATAGACTCATACATTTGATTGACCTGAAAAAACGCGGAGATGTCTCACACATTGTTGAGATATCTTCAGTTATCGACGAACTGAAGGATAGAGGTTATTTCAGATGAGACTATTGGCTACTAATCATGATCTGTAAACATATGAGAAATGTAAAATTCGAATGTACGAAATAATTGGAAAGATAAAATGTATAAAATAAGTAAATTAATTTAATTTAATTATACATATCAATGTGTGTTTAATTTATTATACAGTCCCTTCTGCTTCTCTGAAATACTAATCAATTCAGTGGTGTATGCAATCGATTGCAAGAGTCTGTTTTATATAAAATGTATGCGAGCTTGCGCAGTAGGAGGGCTATTGTTCGATCTGATGTAGTATACTTTACTCGCGTCGTTTAAAATATACTGAGTTGTATTTGGCAAAATAATGAATTGAGAAATGTTTTTAAAATAATATTTTTAAGGAATGTTTCGCAACTAGTTGGTTGTGTTGGTCAGTTGGCCTGGTAAATGGGCATGGTAAGTAGGTATGACACTTTAGTATGTTCAACTCTGGTAGAAATGTTTTGCAAAGGTTTTGCGAAGATTTTGTGCGAAGAGGTTATATACGAGAGAGACCCTAATTAGGAGACTTTTTTTTTTTTTTTTCGAGATTGTTCATCATCATTTGTTTCTATAGGTGGGTGGTATGGCTGATTGTTCTTTTCGGTTGGTATATCCAGTTTTGCAGGAACTGGTCTCGTCAGGAGCTGTTTTGGGCTCAGTCAGCCTCGCCAGGAACCAGTATTGAGTGCAGTCAGTCTTGAGTGGAGTCAATCTTGAGTGGAGTCAGGTTTGAGTGGAGTCAGTCTTGAGTGGAGTCAGTCTTGAGTGCCGTTAGTCGTTGGCTAGTGTGGTTAGTCGGTATGACGCCTTGTCATGCCCACCGAGTAATGGGCAGTTGTATGGTCTGTGATTTTTTCTCAATGTTTTGGGTTCAAGGCCATTCAAGGTGATGGGCACGGGGTCAAGGTAATTGTTGTCAAGGTTAAGGTCGCCAAAATTCTATATGGGGAGGGTGACACCACAACACGGCGGCTGTTCGGTTCCGGCTCCGGTTACCGGTCCCGTCACGCCAAAACATTCGAAATTTAGTTTTTAAAAAGTTGTTAATAATTTAAAATTTTTTTTTAAATTTTTGGAGTTTTTAACTTTTTTTTTACTTTTAGAGAATTTAGCGATTTTTTTGGGTTTAATGTCATACAATATAATGGACATGTGGTCAAGTTCAACGTCACAGGTAAAGGTCACTTGGATCTAACATAACAGTCGACTGACGTGATAACATGGCAGCCGGCTGGCTATAACTCCGGTCCCGCGTCCCGTTTCGCCAAAAGATTCGAAATTCAGACTTTAAAAAAATACACACATACATATATATATATATATATATATATATATATATTAAAA
>NQII01002671.1:264402-280830 GCA_002778355.1 Clitarchus hookeri
TTTTTAATTTTTGGGATGGTTTTGCAATTTTTTGGGTTAAAGGTTATTCAGTGTTATGGGCACAGGGTCAAGGAAGGTTACGGACGTGAGGTCAAGATCAAGGTCACCCAGATCCCACATTGCGTTCGAATGAAATCACAACATGGCGGCCGGTCGGCTGCGGCTCCGGTCCCAGGTCCCGTTGTGCCTGGATCGGCTATATAATTCTACTATAATATGATTACATCTCCTTTGAAATATTGTACGAGGAACATTTCATCCATTAAATAGGCATATTTTTGGCTAAGCTGTTTGACAGAATCGGGTTTTCACGTATATTTTGTGGTTTGTAAACTTTATCTAGCTTCAACTTGCAAGCATTATTAGCAAACCTGTAATATTATAAATTCGCCATGTTTCTAGTTGACTTTAATATGTCATTAGTCCTACCCTCAGTCCGGAATAAAAGTTAGTTCGTACTAAAGCAAGATGATCCCCCGGTCTAGCAATAATACGGGTCTCTGAATACGAAAACATTTGGTCGGAGGATGATGTTTTCTTAGACCGGACTTCAAACAACTATGGATAAGGCGCAGGTGCTCGTCCACTGAGGCGAGGCGAAGATAAGCGAATTTAGGAGTGGAGAGGTTTGGGCGGCTATTTAATAACGAGGCATTGAGAGTCGATAAAGAAGAAACCAGATGGATAAGGAGCAGCGCGGGGATGCAAGGGCGGGGGAAACGGGAGATTCCCGAGAAAACCCGCCGACCAGCGGCATCGTCCGGCACGATTCCCACGTGCGAAAATCCGGGAGCGAAGCCACCGGGAATCGAATCCCGGGCCTTATGCTCGAAATCGTTCGACTTCGTCAGACCATTCGAGTCGAGTAGAGTGGTGAACCTCTCGCATTCATTTTGACCATTCGATTCGAGCCAGATGGTCGCATTCGAGTTCCAACATGGCAAGCGCTCATGTACAACATAACTTTTATTTTAAAAACATGTTCCAGTAAAAAAAGTGTATCAATATGCATTATAATTACTTCACAATATTACTGAAATTAATTGGTATAAAAATATGCAACATATAAATTGGTACGAGGAAGGGGGCAGAATGGGACCAAATGATTGTTGAGGTCAACAGTTCTTTCTACAGCTATCCTTAAGTGTCAAAATAATAAAAATAATAAATCCTGCGAAGAGGGGGTAACTAATGACCTTTAGAAGGAAAAAATTAACTGTTTGGTTTATGAATCAATTTAATACACATTAAAGAAAATAATAATGCCGATCAAGTTTGTTTACAATTCTGAAAACGTCTCCATATAACATAGTTACTTGAAATTACAGAATTACATGCCATAATAATGAAAAGAGGGAGGATAGTTACGGGCGGGGATTCAGCAGAAATAATCACCAAATAGAATTAATCGACAAGCTGCCTTGCAGTACCTCAAAAGGTTTAAACAAAAATACTGGAACCATTGTCGAGAGATTCATTTAGACTAGTCTACAGTTCCTATTTGACAAAACCCAGTTTCCGAACTTAATAATTATTGTGGTACGTGTACGAGTAAGGGACACGACTTGACTAGCGTTTCTAAACGACAGTACTTGTAACTAATGGTTGTACTGACCCCAAAACGTCTACCAATTAACTCTACATATACCATAGAAAAGTACGAGTTACTTATCTAGATGGCAAAGGACGTCTCTTCGACGCGGCGTCTAACGAACTCGTCCTCCTACCTCTATATTCTCACTTGGAAAGCCCAAGTTCAAGAGATCAAGAGCAAAAGAGGCCAAGCTCTCCCGAAGTTAAGTATTTATAAGCTCGCTCGCGCGCACACCCGTCACGGGAAAAGAAAGAGCTCCCACGACAGTTTTCCCGATTACCCTACTGCTGATCGCTCGAAGGAAAGTCGGAACAAATATGAACAGCGCGTGTAGGAGTGAGAAAGAAAACTCGCTCACAGTCCCACTTCAAGCGGACGTGTTCAAACGCGTCACTCGGCAAATGCCAAAGACAATCTGTGACATGTTCTACCCGCGGAATTTAGCATGAAGAGCAGTGCTGACGGTGTTAGCAAGAAGAAAATCAGATCGTTTCTAAAGATTGCGGCCAGCTGCTGAACTAAAGTGTGTATTGTCTTCCCGTGTCAACAGATCCTGACAAAAGAATGACCTAAAATTAAGGTTTCACCAACCAAGTCCTGCTTAAGTTGTGCATCCGAATAAATAAACCGTAATTAAATATTTAATCTCCAAACATTGCCATAACAATATACCGTATATGCCAGTGAAAGGGTTCGTAGTGAATGAGTGGTTTGTATTCCGGCTTAGCAATGAAAGGATCAAAGGTTCGCGTGTAATACAAGTTACGGATTTTTTTTTATATTTATACATCTGTATTGTTTTTGTTATATCGTCATTATTATAATGGAAATTTTCTCTTCATGATATTTACGATCAATATTAAATCATAAACGAGATATATTGGTATATCTGTTGTAAAAATACCTATAACTGTAAATAATTTGACTTAAACGAAATTTTATACAATTGCGACAAATAGTTCTTGTGCTATGAGTCCACGTATAAGCTGCTTCCATATATACCTTTGAATCTTTAACTCATAGGTATGCCTATTAAATTCAAGATGGCTTCGGGACATGTACATGCTGTCGTCAGTTCCGATATAGTTGAATTCACCTTAAAAATATGCGCCAGTAGACATCATGCCACACAGTAGGGCTCTGAGTTCAAAAAACTTAAGAATTAAATAGATAAAGTTTTTTATTTACAAATATATATTTGATCGTAAGAGTGTGTTTGAACAAGTTTTGAAAATATTCGTGACCGACGATACATTATGCGCTATAGTTATGTTTGAAAAACTCGTCACTACATTTTAGGCATTCCTCTATTAATACAATGTATAAACTGTCATAGGAAGACAAGTAATCTACAATTCTGCCTTCGTATTAGAATTAAAAAGAAATACTGGACTGCAGATACATTACACAATATGTGTTTAAAATTTTCTAAATACATTACTTATTTATAATTATAAGGGGTACTTAACATATTATTCTTAAGTTTCTTCAAAATAAACATGGTTGTAGACATGTCATATGCTATAGTTAGCTTTAAAAACTTTCAATGAAAGGCTTATGGTTTATTTGTCCACATAACCTTGATCGAAATCAGGAGTAATACCCGTGATGTGAATTTATTGACTATATCTGGAATGGGTGTAGAATGGCTGTCAACCATGCTTATAAGAAGGTTTAAGGCATAACTGACCATATCACCTTGATTGATTTCAGGAGCTGAACCTATGATACATATTTGACAGCTATAACTTTGTCGTGTGACGGTTTAGGAATTTTATAGCGACACTGGCCCACAACCACCCCACCCCCCGCATAACCAGGGTAGAGACATGTGTCACTCCTAGTCACCGCAGGGGAAGGTCAACTCGAGAAGGATGCACGTGACGACTATAACATGTGTCGCGGAGGAGTCGTCCCATCCCCCTTCACCCACCCACCCCCCTAGGCCTCTAGCCTGCCCGGGAGGTCTGTGGAGCGCAGGGGTTTCTCGAGATATCAGCACATAATCATATGTATTTCGCCTAAAATCAGAAAATATGCACCACGGAAGGAATAGCTGACGAGCTAGATATTGGTGCCGAGAACACCCCCCCCTCTTAGATNAATCAGAAAATATGCACCACGGAAGGAATAGCTGACGAGCTAGATATTGGTGCCGAGAACACCCCCCCCTCTTAGATAACCACAGGACAAGGTGGAAAAGCCCCGAAGAAGTAGCTGACGAGAGTAAACTAGGGGCGAGGTACTACCCCTCCCACCCCTACAAACCTGCAGAAACCAGGACACGTGTTTTGAAAGGCATTGTTCTGCATTACACCCCCCTCACCTCCTCTCTCCCACAAGGCGACACGTGCCGACAATTAAGACTGGAGGCTGGCAAGCATAAAACCCCTTTTCGAGAGTAGTGGGGAGACAGTTGATTATCACCGCGCCGAGGGAAGAGTTGCGTCAAGGAATCGCGAGAAGACGTGAGCACGAGTCCGAACCGCAGTCCAGAGAGACGGCAGCACCTGCGGGCCTTCTTCCAAGGCCTACCACTTCGCCGGAGCTCATTCCCAGATGACAGCCTACCAACACTCACCGCTGAGTTAAGTATAAAAATCGTCGCCCAGAGAAGCCCCACTCAACCACGAAGTCGCCCAGTGAATACGAGTAGTCAAATTAGGTACCACACCTTGGAAGGGCTGATGTATGTAGTACTTGTGTAAACTCCAGACAATATATTCGTCCTTAAAAATGAAACAGTAAAAGGCTTCATTATTACAATACCCTCAACCTCCAAGCCCATTATAGTCTGTGCCTGGGGGCATTAACAACGACACTATAAGCCACACTGTCTTCCACAGTGGTGGTATAGCATCAACTTAATGGTTCGAAAATGTCGGCCAGCTATGATAAGAAGGTTTGAGGCATGACTTGCATTATCACCTTGATCTAGATCACGAGTGTCTATGATGTCTATAGCTTCAATGGATGGAAAATGGCAGCCAAATATGTCAATAAGAAGGCTTAGTGCATAATGGACAGTAACATTTTGGTCTAGATAATGAGCAGTACCTATTATATGCATTTGATGACCATAACTTCAATGGGTAGGAAATATTAATCATTTATGCTTATAAAGAAGCTTATGGCATAATTGCCATATGGCTCTGATCTGAATTTTATGACTGTGACATCGAGGGATAGAAAATGGTGTCAATTTATGCTTATAAATAAGCTTAAGGCATAATTTCAATTTTGGTTAAACTTGTATTGGTCTGATGTGTTCCAATTTACAACAGTTGTTGAATGATGTCCAGCTGTGTCTTTAAGTTCGTGCGTGTCCGAATAGACATAATGCACTTAAAACACGACCTGAAGTAAGGCAACTACTGTTCTGTATTCGTGGCTCAGGCTCATTACATATTTACTTTAATAAAAACCTAATATCATGCTTATACCTACTAGAGTCAATGTGGCAACGAACAAATGCGAATAATCAAAGTTTATGGTGTCACATTACCATTCGACTTGAAAACATGAACCCAAAAACACATAACACTTGGTATATTTACATACACAATTCTATGCTTATAAAACTCAATATGGTGCTGGTAATTGACTAATAATCACGTTTTCCGAAATAAATTCGAATTCTTGCTGCTTGATACACTACTTAACATTTAAATAAAAATAAATTTATTTAAATACACGACTTTAATTTATAAAATTATGCTTCTCATTATATATGGTTGGCGCATCATATACTACAAATCCGCCTTGGAAATACAAATCCACAGGCACATTGCTGGGCATAATCTTTTCTATAATTTTTAAAAGTAAAATAAATATAATACAATTGATACATAACTTTTTGTGTAATTGATGAATGTTACATCACAATCAAATTATTTTTGAAAATACGAATCCATAGACAAGTCGCTCTATACACTTTTGTCTGTAAGTTGAAAACTTAACCTCTTATTTATAAAATTATGTATTATGCATTAACATGTACCTCTCAAACTCATGCCTCTAACATTTAGGAACAAATTTATTTTCCATAAACAGTTATCAGTTACATATTGTTATAACAGTTTTAATTTTCTCGCACATAATATTATTTCTCGAATAGAGACTATAATATTCTTAGAAAAAATTAATCTTCACACTTATATTTCTATACATACCATACTTAAACTCATCCTGATAAAATGGTTATTTCTATATATACATCATTTAGACCTGTACTGGCACCCACATCCTGGTGGCTCGGTCAACTAGGGCGTTTGTCTACCAATCCAAGGTCCACAGTTCGCCACTCCTCACCTCCACGACTTTTATACTGTATTAAACCATATCACGCCGATAGAGACGAGTATAGAGAAAATGGAACATCGCCCTTAGCCTCCAGCCGACACCAGTGCTTCTAGCAGCCAATGACATTAAGAGACACTAGTGCTGCCTAGCACACATTGTGGGAACCAAGATGATGCCCTGGTGGGCAATTAATTAAACTTCCAAAATTATATGAGAACCAAGATGGCGGAAGACTAAAAAAAATGGCTTGCTACATACATCCAAGATGGCAGCTAACAGCAGACAACATCGAGTTGGAGAGAGAGAAATAGGCGAGAAGGAATGACAGAGCAGGAGGTACCAAGGTGGAATGACAGAGCAGGAAAATGGAAAATTCAAAAATAAGACAGCGATATGGAATGATAGAGCATGAGGGAACATCCAAGATGGCTAGATCCCAATATGGCGGCTATGATGAAATCTAAGATGGCAGATGAATATCAATGTCAAAGGTAAATTTCATCCAATATGGCGGCTGATCTACTTGTCCACTGCCAGATGCCATGTGCGCTCGGATCTACTATTTCTAACTACTCTTACGGTTATTTATTACACGAGATGTTATTCTTCGCAAATTGTAATAAGTTAATTACAATCTTACCCTCCTCTACTGTCTTCTGAGGACTGAACATTCATTTTTCATGAATAGGAAATGCTAGACTACAGCGAATTAATTGAAACAGTTTAGTTTGTGCAAGAAACTGGTCGCTTCTGAAATATGTCATTATTAAAGCTTGGAAATGCGACAAATATTTACACACGTGTGGAAAATAGCAAATATTGTTCAATCAGAAATAAAAATTAGGAAACCCGAGTCAACGCAGGTAATATTTAAATAATTTTTAGCAATGGGACTATTTGGAAACAAGCCAGATTAATTAAAAATAAACAGTATGTAATCGTTGTTTTAACAATTACTAGCTAGGAACTAAAAACGAAATGTATTAAAAAGTAGTTTAGTAAAATAATAAATAAAAGTAAAATGCGAGGACATTACTTCCTAATTCGTAGACACGATAAAAAAAAGTACGGCTATTTCAGTCAGTCCCGTGATGACTGTGATTTGAAAAGTAATTAATGATTCCATATTAAACTTCAGCATGACTGTCATACATTTTCTTTTAGTCACTTCAGGTGGAGCCATTGTAACTATTGAGAGTCTACAGTACTAGTAAGTTAAATAACTGTAAATATCGGCAATTTAGTGGAATACTTCATGTATGTTACCGTATGCATATCAACAACTATCGTGTCAACAGGTTTGTAGGCCTAGTGACTAATGGTAGAAACATCCACTCAAAATGCGTATCCAAATATGGTAATATTTAAATATTTTTTTTCGGATTAATTGCAAAATTAAGGCTAAAATGTTTTCACTTACACTGAATAAAATTGAAAAAGTCTGTACACAGGCATGAGAAATAACCATAATTTCTGAAATCATTTAATCGAAAAAAATATGTGAAACCAGATAAATTTATTGAATAATTTTACTATATGTCTAATCAATATGTATGCCAAGAACCCTGGGAAAAATTTAATGGGAAAACTATCAAGATTGCAACAGCGCGATATAACATACATTAACAAAAATTAAAATTTTAACATGACAAAAATACCAAGAACTTAAGTAAAAATGACAATAGATGTGTCTCAGCACAGAAAATTGCGTGAAAAATTAAAATTAATTGACAAACTCGAAAGAAAATAAAGTACAGTACATTCGGATTGATTAAAATTATGCTTAAGCTAACTGATATAACCAAGACATTATAATGGAGAGGATGAGATAAAAATTGAAACACTTCAAACGAAATACTGTAAGTTATTTATTTTTATGATCGTATCAATGCATAAATTAACGCATGTTTAAATTTCTCCAATTATTTAACTTCTACCTACATTTTACAATATTAATAAACGTAATTAGACGAACCACAAATAAATTCATCATGCGCTTGATAAATAAAGCTGCTGTCGTATTAATGAAAATATGTTTAATGCATTTGTTTGTAGTCTGACATATTGTGTTTTTATCTGAAGCTGTATGAGCTGCCCGGCAACACTGCAGTATGATCTCCAGCGCGCAGCCGCATGCGAGACAGCCAAGTCACTCGGCTCCAACCACTCGTCTTCCGTTCCGAACGCTCAAGTCGCACGGCAGCGGTACCGGATGGGCTTCAGCATACCGAAACAGTGTCCCGTTCGGCAAAACACCACCCGACCACCTACTCGCATGCGACTGAAGACTCCAGCACAAGGCCCCTGGTCCGCCTTGGTGGGTAGCGAGCGTTCTAGCCGCTGCGTCTACCGCGGCCCCAAAGAGCGACGGGCGAAGAGCGAAAAAATTTCTCTGCAAGAGACAGGCGAAGGTTGCAGTAAAAGTCAATGTACCGGTGCGAAGTGGGCACAGGCGGACCAAGTTTTCCTGTCAGAGAAGTATGTCAGTATGTGGGTAGGGTGAAAGGACGTCAAGGCTGCTTCGCTTCTTGTGTGTCCATGACTGAATCGGCAGCCATCGCACACAAGAAACCCCTCCCTATCCACGATGCATGCGACCTTTACTCTTTACAAATGTGACCGTGACCAGACGAGTAAATTAAAGGCAAACGTTATGACCCTCTGAAGGCGTGGCTTAACTCTCAGCAGCTAGATAGAGGAGAGGGTAGTATTCTTTGAGTGGGCCGTAACATACAAACGTGTCACAAGGATACGAACTGTCTACCCATATCTTTTTCTTACGCATTCTTCCTCCAGCCTGCTATTTCTTTTCAAAATACCCCCCCCCCCCGGTTGCCCACTGGGTCGGTGTGTGTGTCTGCTTTCAACCTCGCCACCCACGCAGGCCATGCTTTGATTCAGCGACATCACAATATTTATTTTTATATATTCTCTTAAACAACTAAATAGAACAACTTATTTATATACGTGTCACATAGTTTCCAGATTTTAACATGTATTTGTAGAATAGGATGCATGAACTCAAAGTCTGCAAAAAATTCCAAACTAAGCAATTGCTTAAGTTATCTTTTTCCTTTAGTTTTCACTCATGGGAAGGTAGTAGATTCAATAATTTGAGTAACAGTTTTCACTAAAACTAATAAATTGTTTTCAGATCTTGCTAAACACTGATCAATCAGTTTTAAATGAAAGCAGTGAACAAAGCAATCAAGTACAGTATTATGTTAATAATATCATTGTATGTGGACTGAACACCGCTAATCTGGCCTGCAATCGTTGAGGCACCATCATTAAACACAGGTAGTACACATTTAGAGATCAGTTTCTATTCTGTCATCACTCTCTTCAGTGTACTCAAAATTGTTTGTGCATCTGTGACAGGTAATCGCTGAAACCAACAAATGTTTCAACTGCTTAATTTTGATTTCATTTGCACGTGGTGAAAGAAATCACTTGTTTCATCTGCCATAAGCGATATATTTTTATCCTTAGTGTTTTGCGAATTAACTTCAGAATTAGATTATGTATGCCCTAGATATTTTATCAAATCTATTTGTATCTTGTTGCTTAAATGTGTACTATTATTTGGCCCTGCTTCCAAACGCCGCTTCATAACAGGATCATACTTTTTAAGAACATGTACTAAATTCTATTATTAAGTCTGTAATACTCATTTTATCTTTTCAGTATCTGGACAACGACGACGGTTCGTTTGTTAAATATGTGACTCAGTGTCATTAAAGCAATGTGTTGATGTCTTTTTGGATTATTTCATTTGCAAGTCATGATAACTAACCCTGGTTAAATACTTTTTGGAAATTATTTTTTCGCAGGGCCGATGTTTGTCGGTCTCTTCTGTCGAGTAGATTAATCACCTTTGTGTTAGACATATATGTAATATTGTAGGAAGATATTTGCTGTTCATGAATATGGAACTGACGTGATGTTATCGCTGTTGCTCAGGCCCCTGTAACATGTTCTCGTAAAAAAGTGAAATTTGAGTTAGAAGATGAAATATGATTATTTAATTAATTGATTAGTATTACTGGCGATATATGTATTAGGGCATGTACAGCTCACATGTTGGCCTAATGCAAAGTTCAAAGTTTCCGATCCATCACTGGTGTAAAAAAAACAGTGATTATGTTTTCGATGCTACAAAAACAGTAAACACAACACATAGACAGTCCGGGTGTCACACTTCATTTAGTAAACAAAGACATAACTGAAATCGGCGGGAATATCAGTGTGTTAACAGCTTACTCACTGTCATCCAGAAGTTGCAGTCGAACTACGCCTATACATGCTGGTGTAAGCAGAAGCTCAGTGACTCGAGGTTTTCTCATTTAGGAAGGGGCGAAAAGGGAGAGAAAAAAATGGAGGCGTGTGTACGCGCGTTAAAAGTTATACTTCTTTGGCGTGACTAAAAAAAAATTTGATAAGCGCATAACCTCAAATGCTGGTTGCTAAGTAACAGCATGTATTATCTGCTTAATTGCAATGCTCACTGTCGAATTTCGTTACACTGTGCGCGCGGAACTTCCGTTGCACACTAAACTTTTACCCTCAACGCACCAAAAGTAGTATAACTTAAAAAAAAGACCAGTAACTTTATTGTTTATTGCTTTCTGGCTACAATTCACCCGCAGTAGTGTATAATAGGGCATTCTAACAGAGGCTCATGACAGGGAGGAAGGGAGGAGGAATGCAAGAGCAGCAGAATGCATCCGCAGGAGAAGGAATGCATCCGCAGGAGGTCGGCCATGCTGGCGGCCATTTTAGAAGCCAGTTGGCGGCCATTTTGCCATCCAGTACATTCCAGAACATTCGATCCTCACTATGCGAGGCTCTCACAATTTGTTTCGAAAATGAATTGTTTTAAATTTAAATTTTTTTTATTTAATTTTTTTAACTGATTAGCTACGTGAAGCTCTTAAAACCAGCAAGAAAAATTACCTTTTTCCCCCCAAAATTACCTTAATTTCCTTCAAAATATTATTTTTTCAAAATAAATTCAATGAGTTTCAATGACTCCACAATGTGGCTAATCGACTCCTTTTTGACAATGAGGAGTCAAGGAGTGAGGAGTCACCCCCTACCAACTTCATGCTCTTGCATTCACAGCCTATGCTAACTTATAAGCATAGTTGGCCATAATTCGCGAACCATCCATTTTGGAAGCCAGTACATTCCAGAACATACCAATCCATGATGGCCAGTACATTATGAAACATTCCATACCATGGCGGCCATTTTGCCAGCCAGTAAATTAAAAGTTATGTAAAACATTTATTAATTTTTTTTAAAATTATTGCCGGTCATGTTTGCAGTAAGTATAAGTAGGCAGCCATTTTATCAGCCAGTAATTAAAAAGTTATGTAAAAAATTTATTAATTTTTTTAATTATTGGCGGTTATGTGTGCAGTAAGTACAAGTTGGCGGACATTTTGCCAGCCAGTACAAGTTGGCAACCATTTTGTCAGCCAGTAAATTAAAACTTATGTAAAAAATTAATAAAACATTTTTGGCGGCCATATTGGATGGTGCCACCCCTCTGTAGCGGCAGCCATGTTGACGTCACCACCTCAGCAGCAGCAGCAGCGGCCATTTTTGATAGCAGTCAGTACAAGTTGGCGTCCATTTTTCAAACAGTCAGTGTCACCCTTCCGGCGTGAGCCCTCTGTAGCGGCAGCCATGTTGCCACCACCACCACCACCACCACCACCACCCATCTAGCCATTAAATCGTGTGAGACTGCGCACATTGAAGTGTTTTTCAAAACGTTCGTGATTAGCAGCATAATTATAAATTATCAAACTTAATTTAATGCCAAGGGTAAAAAACATGGAAAATTAATCATGCCGATTTAATATTGCCCATAAGTGAATATTTAAAAAAAATTTGAATGTTAATAAACTTGGCACATAAAAAAATACACGAAACGAACTGACAATGTAAGGTGCCACCCCTCGTCCCACCATCTGCACGACATAACCATGCAGACGAACCCAAACGCAATACGTACACACATTATATTTCGCAGCAAGCAAACTTAATTTTTGCCAAGAGTAAAAACTTGGAAATTAACCATGACGATTTAATATCTACCATAAGTGAATATTTTTAAAAAAATTGAAGGTTAATAAACTTGGCACATAAAAAAATACGTGAAACAAACTTACAATGTAAGGTGCGACCCCTCGCCCCACCATCTGCATGATATAACCATGCAGACGAAACCAAAACTTAATTTAATGCCAAGAGTACAAAACTTGGAAAATAATCATGACAAATTAATATCTACCATAAGTAAATTAAAGGTTAATAAACTTGGCAGATAAAAAATACGTGAAACGAACTGACAATGTAAGGTGCCACCCCCATCCCACCATCTGCATGACGTAAACATGCAGACGGACCCAAATTAATTCAATTGATCTCAACACACACACACACAGTATTTAAGAAAAAATAATTGGCTTTTTAATAAAAAGTAAAAAGCATGACACAGGCTTATTTACGACTTTTATTAAACACAATACATACATACAAACATAGTATTTCGCAGTAATAAATATGACTTTAATGTCTAATGAACCTCGTCACGGGTTACATTTCAAGTAAAAAAAAAAAAAAAACAGATGTAGAATGAATACACACGAACCTCGTCACACGGTACACCACTGCTCTGAAAAAGAAATGATAGAAGCGTAATCTGTATTATTGCCAGAAGTAATGCTTGCTTCATTGAAATGTCTGGTTGAAATCATACGTTGAGCAACTCACTTGATTGTAGGCGACGAATCAGGACCCATTCTCTGCAGCAAAGTTCTTGGCGTCAGCGGACGAGACAAAGTATTGTAGCAACCTCTCTATGGCGACGGCTTTAGCTGCGTTTGCTACGTCGTTGCTGAGGGCATCAGTAGACGCTTCATCCAGTTGAAAAAAGTTGGCTTTAACACATTCATCGAATTAGTCGACCAACCGCTCTTTAATAGAAGTAAGGGGTAGTATTGCGGTCGAAGCTAGGAACTCCAAGGCCTGCATCCAATGTCCCCACGTCACATTTTTTAATTTTTGCACAATATGCTTATGCAGAAAAGAAACAATGTCAGTAATGTCCTCTCGCACGCCTATCGCGGTTGTGTGAACACATGTCGTCAGCATGTCTAGGCACTCCCACGGACCAATACCTAGTACAGCACATGTAGGTGAAATAATACCGAAAAACTGTAAAATAACAGCGTTCTTAATTACAATCTTCTTCTCGGCAGCCTTCGCAAGGGAAGGCAAACGCGCGCGTTTCGTAACCGGAGATGTAGGCGGAGTAATGATCGCCTCAACGCCAGGCATATTGCCACCGGTAGACATAACGCCAGCAACGTTTTCCTCGAGAACACAACCCCGAATACTAGCCCAATGCAAGGCTCGTATATATGAGTACCCTCAAATTACGCTAGCGTCCCCCCTCTGAGAATAAAACGTAATTTGGGCTTAATTATAGGAGGGGACAGACGTTAGGGACTTCCGATGCCAGACACCGTTAATAAAAACAAATTAGGATAAATGTGTGTCGACCTGTTCTGACCCTCGCAGCGAAGGTGGACAGGTGTCCCCCTGACAACGTATTGAGGCGTAATTGATATAAATCATGTGGCGGCGTGGCAGAACGCCATCGTTAAAGACGAATCAGGATTGATGTGACGGGGTCAGTTTCGTCAACCTGGGACAAAACTGTCAGTGGCATTTAAGAACGACGTTAAAGACGAAATATAGCGCGTGAGTCACGCCATTTATTGTAATTTACGCCAGGCCAACACCAAAACCGACAGCTGAATCACCGGACGTACTAATTGATTTAATTTACGGTATTTTACAGTTAGCTCGCCAAGACAAGACTTCCAGTCTGAGTCACACAGCAATTGATTTAAATTACGCCCGTCTCCGAAGACGGCGCAGCTGCCATGCCATGTGTCACTCGCTAATTGATGGCAATTACAGGCCACAACGCACTCCAAAAAGACGTAACTAACCGTCAAGTACAGAAAATTAATGCGGCAGGCAGCCATGGAAAAAAAATGACCGATGTGGGAGCTCAAGTTGACGGTCTCAGCGCTAAAACTCGGCACCTGCGGTAATGACAAGACAGCACAGGGTAAAATTAACCACTAAGGTAGAATCGTATGAAATCCCTTTCGCTAGACGAGGCAAAAGAAATGACGTGTTCCATAATCCTTACCTAGATTACAGTGTGTAATTGCTGTCTAACGTTTCTTCAACAGTTTGAGGCATGTCGTTGATTCTTTAACAAACCAACATGTATCAATAATTGAACTCTATACCCGTTTGATTGTATTATTTCATGTTACTGCAATATAAAAATTTAAGTAACCAATTAAAAACAATAATTACAGGCTAAATTGTGTGGCTCACTAAAATCTAATTGATTTTAAACAATGCACTTGCGTAGCGATAAACTCTGCGATAAACTTCTACAGTACATTGTATTGACTGAGACGTGTTTCTGTGCAACTTGAGCCATGAAGCTTTCTCTTCGTCTCGCTGCCCTTCAGTGGATGCAAACCGATGAAACATTAAATCTTCACCTCACCTCACTCCTCTTGGCTTCGTCGCCTTGGTGGACAACCTCCTGCCGGGGCATTCGCACAAGAAGGGAACACTTTGAAATACCACATGTTTTTACTGCTGGCTCTTTGTGTTATACTTTGCAACCCCATTTTTACAGATATGTATATTTTTTTAATTACTTGTTAACATAACAGAGTTACAAGTCGCTCAGGGCGTATCCATAATCGTGAAGGACGGAGGCCTTAAAGAACTACATTTAATTTCCAAATTTATTACAGTCCAACCAGTTGGTCCCAGTCATACGCATTCGGCACTAATGGCCATACTCTCATACATCGCACGCGCTCAGACCTAGTCGCCATTCAANAAAAAAAAAAAAAAAAAAAAAAAAAAAAAAAAAAAAAAAAAAAAAATCGGTAACTAATACATCCAAGCACCAAAACAGGGGAAAAAAAAAACCACTCGTGTTTTCATTAGCAACAAGGAGGAATGATTCACTGCTTTGAAATGTGCCTTAACCATTGTTGTTTTCCTTGTATATGCTATTCATGGTAAAGTGAGCACTTTTGAAAGCCCTCCCATTTGGAATAACAATCCAAAAATTTATTTTACTTTAGCTTTAGACTTTAACTATCGAGTTAACTACTTACATGGCCATATTTATTTAAAAAAAAAAGGTGGTTAAGGGATAAAAAATGGCTGAAAGGGAAAAGTAACTAGGGCCTCAAAAGTGCCCACTTTACCGTGAACAGCCTACAGTTTCTTTTATGCTTAAGGGCATTGCTTAGCGGCTGGCAGCTGGAAAATTTAAATAGGAAATTACATGTTAAGGAAGTTTCGCCTCAGTGCATTAATTTTAAAGATAGGTGTTTCAAACAATATGTATTCTTCACGAATTTTTAGGAGATGTTCCCTACAGAAGTGACGTTTCCATCATAAAGGTAGTTCGAACTATGAAAAGCATTAAATACGTGCTCTCTGATGTCTCCCGGAAAATGTTCGCAACATTTATGCTTTGGATTACCTCGACAATATGGCAGTCTAATTGCCTTTGCCTCAACGATTTTACCCTTGACAGTATCATACTGTCGTTCCTCCAACCGCTTGGCTTTATTCATATTTCTTTTGAAGTTTTCAGAAGTATGTATCAGTCTTTTTTTTCTTTTTTGGCCCATGACATAGGATTCAGGGGTTTCAGTACAAGGTCTTGGAAGTACTACTGGATTATCTACATTTGACAGCGATTCCTCACCGCCAGAATGTGTCGAAATCTTCCTGACTGTGTCTGCATCTTGACCTGGTCTTCGTTTTCTTCAAAAACTGAAACAGAAGGTAAATGTGGAACATAATGTATTGTTGTTGAAATTACAGTTTACTCCCTGATGTGCCTACATCTGTACGTGATATATTTGGAGATAACGTAGGACACACAACATCGTCATCATCGAAACTCAGTCATAAATCTGTTTAGAAGAGTCTGTAAGAGGAATGACTACAATCCACATTATAGGCTATTCACGGTAAAGTGAGCACTTTTGAAAGCCCTCTCATTTGGAATAATAGTTAATAAATATATTTTATTTTAGGCTTAGACGTTAACTATCGAGTCCGGTGGAACATACACACTGTGTTTATTACTAACATAACAATGTTTATTTAAAAAGGTGGTTAAAGGATAAAAATGACTGAAAGGAAAAAGTAACTAGGGCCTTAAAAGTGCTCAATTTACCGTAAACAGCCTATACATATCATAAAGAGGACGATTAATCAAAGACGTATTTAACAAATATTCGTTAATATCAACAGGTTTCTCTTTTGGAAATCCTTATTGCAATTTATCTCTGCTCGAGGGCTCATAATTATTATATACTAGCTGACCCAACAGTCGTTGCCCTGTCAATTTGTACAAAAATAGATATATATATATATATATAGATTATTTT
>NQII01002671.1:280847-322312 GCA_002778355.1 Clitarchus hookeri
GTTGCATAGCACCCATATTTTAATATTACAAACATTTACAAAAATTAAGTAATGAGTTCATCGCAACGCTTGGTGATGAACGATATTTTTTGTCTTTCCGTTCGGAGAGAAAACGAACAGCGCCGATGGTTTGCCTACTCTCGAGCACGCCACGAATAACTGCCAATGGGAAAAAACATGGCAATTCAAGGTTTATTCCACACGCTTCCAACGATTGGCATTGCGATTTATTAATCGTCATTGCGAATGCAAGACGAACAGGAAACTGGACACGCTTAAATTGAAACGGTAAATCGGTTGGAATCAGTGGTATTCTTGGGCTCAGAACATTCTCGTCTTTGAACTTTCCTATGATTATCGTTGCTTCAATCACGTTGTTCATCAGCTTCTTAACAGCGAGTCTTATTCCACCACATAGTTTCGGTTGGTTCATATTGCGTAACATGATTATCACCGAGCCGACCTTGAGCTGCAAATTATGCGGCGGCATTCCTG
This sequence comes from Clitarchus hookeri, assembly GCA_002778355.1. Taxonomy (NCBI): domain Eukaryota; kingdom Metazoa; phylum Arthropoda; class Insecta; order Phasmatodea; family Phasmatidae; genus Clitarchus; species Clitarchus hookeri. The sequence goes on from NQII01002671.1 coordinate 281,343, forward strand.
GCAATTCCAATGAATTCAGAAATTCAATTGGATAATTGACGACTTCATCTGGATCAGTAATTGAATCGATCAACTTAAATGAATGCAGTTGGCCAACGATTTGACTTTGAATTTTTATGTTCAAATCGTCTACGCCCTTATTTTTCTCTGCCAAAATAGCTCGTTCGCTCAACCAAACATGGTTTTTGTAATTTGCACCAGTATTTGGGAACACTTTCGTGATCAATTCTTCTTTCGACGTTGTGAATTTACAAAAATTAGGTGGAAACAAAATGAGGCCAGTGGAAGCGTCAATCGGAATTTTTCCGTTGCCAATGTCTAATAATATTGTGGAAAACACTTCCGCAGATTCGTCATTTTGTAACGCGACTCGCATATTCGTTGTTAACTTGAGAGTTTTCACGTATCTCCACGAATTCGATGACTTCAAGCAAGTGTTTATTTCATCAGCAGCTGTTGATCTTGGAATGACTGGCAGCGTTTGCCGAAAATCGCCGGCCAGCAGAATCATCGTACCTCCAAAGAGGTCCTGATTATTGCGCAAATCTTTCAACGTTCGATCGAGTGCCTCCAATGCTCGTTTGTGCGCCATCGTAAATTCATCCCAAATGATTATTTTGCTATTCTGTAGTACTTTCGCCATTGATGAATTTTTGGCAATGTTGCACGTTTGGTTCATCTATCGTTTGCAAATTCAGTGGCAGTTTGACCTCTGAATGGGCTGTTCGTCCTCCATCTAACAATGTGGCAGCGATCCCTGATGATGCTAAGGCCAGCGCTATTTGACCTTGTGCGCGAATCGAATATAAAATTAATGAAATTAGGAACGTTTTGCCAGTTCCGCCAGGTGCATCGAGGAAAAATATTCCTCCGTAGCTGTCGTTGATTGCTATCATCAATGTATCATACGCGGTTTTCTGCTACTGATTCAAAAGTGGGACCTTTGCTCGTACTGATTGACTCAAAGTATTTTGATCGTATTGCCGTTCTCGTTAAAATTCTCTATTGAGTGCATAGTGCATGGGGCGATTCGGCGCTGGANCCGTAGCTGTCGTTGATTGCTATCATCAATGTATCATACGCGGTTTTCTGCTGCTGATTCAAAAGTGGGACCTTTGCTCGTACTGATTGACTCAAAGTATTTTGATCGTATTGCCGTTCTCGTTAAAATTCTCTATTGAGTGCATAGTGCATGGGGCGATTCGGCGCTGAAATTCCTAAGTCGTGCAACATCTTGCCGGACATCATCAGGCACAAATCCTCTATAGAAATCAACGCCTCGTTGTGGATATCCGCGTTAAAGTCAAGTTCAGGATTCGCTGTTGTTATACGCACTCGATGCAAAATGTCTTCAGCCATATAGTATTTGTATTTGTTTCATAAATTAAGTGGGTTAGATGGAAAACACGTTGAAGTGATGATGGCAAAAAATGATCTAATTTGATGCGCAGTAGACGAAATAACAGCATCAGCAAGTGTATGATCCCAATGAATGTCATCTTCGAGCAAATGTAAACGCTGAAACGCTTCTCGATATGTTGCGCACAACTCACCATTGACAGTTCGTAGCCATTCACATGAAATCGGTCCACGAACATTAACCAATAAAAAACGCAGGTAAAAACATTCGTCATTGCTCGGATGAACTGTGTTGATCGCGGTTGAGAAATTCTTATTCTACGCTGTCTACGCTCTTCATCAGTCTAATTGACTCGACGATCATGTATTTCTCTTGCGTTGCGCGTACGTCGACCGATATTTCGACGCCTTATTGGTGGCATTTTTCCAAAGACACCAAAATAATCTTTTCAACACACCACCGATACCACAATATATTTCTCGTTAAACAAAGAAAATATAATGAAATCGCTTCGCAAAATGTCACACTTTTTTTTTCGTTCTAAAAACATGTGACAGCAGAACTTTCAAAGTGTGCCTCATTTCACGTAATGAAATTTTTTAACATAAAGATTATATATAAAAATACCATCGCAATTTCCGACTTTTCCCGTGGATTTTCCATACATTTTCTTTCTTAAAAACCTTGTCCTGACAATTACAAACAAAAAAAAAAAAAAAATCAGCCAAATCGGTCGTGCCGTTTTCAAGTGATGCTCCGTTATACATGTGGCAATTGATTTTTATTTATATAGATTAATTCTAACTGCAGTTCGTTTACACCACCACCTCAACCAAAACATTAAACAATCTTTCAGTTTACTAATAACGTTCATGTACGCCACATTCCAAACACTATGAACTGTAATAATAATTATAATTTATTGTTATCATTTAGGCTTCGAAATAAGAGTAATTGCTATGCCATAACACAAATACTGCATCTTAAAACATCACCACACCCTAACCACTGGTTTGGAAACGTTTCATTTAACATTTGCCTCGCTACAAAACCAAAATGCGCAGGACAACCGTCATGCTGAAACCACATATCACGACGTATGTAGGGCGGCATGTCTTCCAGAAGTGCCAGTATGGTATCTCTGAGGAAATAGGCGAAAGTACTGCTAGTCAGTGTATGATCCTATGATGTATTCTCCAACGGAACGGTTCCACGCCACATGCTCATGCTCCACTGTCGTTGGTAATCTACATGCCGGACCCAACGCAGATTTTCCATCGCCCAGTCGTGCATATTTAGTAAATTTACGCACCCATGGTTTGTGAAGGTCGCTCCATCGGTAAATAGTATGTTCTTCAGAAAATTGCTGCCATCCCTTACATTCATCAGAACAAACGTACAAAAGTTGTCACACTGCTAGAAATCACCTTCATGTAATTCCTGATGAAGGGCCACGTGATATGGATGGAATTTCCAGTGTCGCAGTATCCGTAACACATGAGTTTTACTTATTTCTTCGTACCTGGAAGTTTCTCGCGTACCCATGTTGCATCGACCCGTGCCAACACATCGTGTTGATGCGTCTCGCCCGTAGCAGTCTTTCGTCGCGCACTCATGTTGTGGAATTCCAATCACCTCGTGACAAGAGACGTGTGAAAATTCTTCGTATCGTTTACAGTGAGGTGGGCGTCCGATTAGAATACCTTCCGCCATACATTTGAATAGGTCGCTTGGAATTTCTGCCACACTCACTGGAAATAAGTATAGTGTCGAGTTTTTCCTCGTTCGTAAACTTCATTGCGTTCGCAAAGCCACACACTGACACACTTACTACAACAGATTGCGGGCATGGTAGTGCGCTGTTATATGAGTCACGATGCGTGTTGTTTACTTACATCTGTAAGTACAGGTTCACTGCCCCATGATACTAGCCTACCTTCAACGATATTTCTACATTATTTCTTGGCGCTTATGCGATACATTCCATTGGAAATGCTATATCATTGAATTCCTCTTTTCACGTGCTTTCAGATGTCACTGAAATAAATGTATGTTGCTGTTAAAAAATCATATGTGTTTCAATTTCTCTGTCTATATACGTGTTACGAATAGTCAATATGCGGCAAATTACTCGCCCCCATACGTACAATCATTTAATGGAAACAGAATTTCGTGATTTGCAACCACTGCGGAAATTTTAGGGTTTCCACGTAGGTGGAACAGCCTGTATAAACAACAATACTCAACATTTGTATATTTTTGAGGTCTTTTTGTGATATATTTCAAGTACTATTTATTAATACATCCTTTTACACGTAAGGATTTTTTAATACGAAAATCACAAAATTATTTGATATTGTCTTTTTAGTTCTCCAAAAACACCTATCCAGTGTTAAATTTATTATTCAGGTGATATGCACAATTCGTCATTCTTGAACTTTATTAAGTTTTTCTTGCAGTGATTTTCATTGCAAGCATTACAAAGTGCAAGTCCAAACAAGTAAATGTTAGTTTCTTTGAAATACACTGTTACAAGACGCCGAGGGCGTATCTGAGTTCGTGAGGATGGAGCTCTGAATAACATAAACAAACTAAATTCAATTTCTAAATTATTTGCAATGCTATAATTTTTTACACGGCTATTATATGCAACATTTAACTAACTTTCTCCACTTTTGCTTTTGCTATTCTCTGTGAGCGCACTATTTAATGTCTACCTCAATTCTAATTAAAGTCCATACCATTGCATGCATATTGGTTACAGTCACTTAATTCACACTCATCATTTACACGTTTTCGATCTGTGTATCACCATGATTCCAGATGTCTGTCGTTTACACATACAGTTCAGTAGTACCGCCCGTCTCTCTCTCTCTCTCTCTCTCTATCTCTCTCTCTCTCCTGTACCGATGTTCGTGGTACGCAGACTTCACTCCCTCTGGTCACTGTCGTCGCCACTCGTCGCTTCGCTGTCTTTTGTCTTTGTACACCTGGCGCTTAAGGCCGTACAATCCGTCAAACTCTAGACTGTCAGTTCTGAGGCCCGTTGAGTAGTCTCGCTGGCCAGATCCAGAGGGTTCCCCCGCAACCCGAGTCACGCTCAGAGAGGTCGGGATGATGATCAGGTCATTTTTGCAACTATTACTCCACATATTCAATCCCCTCAATGACAGAAGTTGGCACGAGCCCCTGGAGGCTTATCGCGGCAGCGGCACTCCTTTGTAAATCTCCGCGCACTCTCCGGGTTACCACTCTGTCCTTGATACACCGCTTCGCTCACTCAAGCGGGACGGGGCAAGGGAAGTGATGCAGTCAGAGCAACTCGTAACAATATGCTGGCTCTGTTCATTATTGTGTGTTGGCAACTTCTGTTGTGTGGCCATGAGATAACACACGAAAAGTGACCAAAACGAATAACTAAGTAATATTTGTAGTAGGCACTAAAATAATTTAAATAATCAAATACTGTATAACTTTATCACAAAATATTTCTACGATACACAGTTTTGTCACCTAATCAAGTTTAAACCAACAGCTGCACTATCTCAGTTTGCATTACCATAATAGATCCTTTCGTTTTTCATCACATTTATACAGTACATATTCAGCAGCTATATATAACTACTCCAAACTATGCTTGTTTGGCTATGCTCGCAGTCACTCCAGTAGTATACTATAACATATGCAAGAGCTGTATTCATCTTGCCAGGTATGCTGTAGCCGGTGCACGAGGTATCCTTATCTTGTCAGGCGTGTTACCGGTATGCCGTGATATGTGTGCTATTTCACATCCTACAATCATTCATGTACGTACTAGAGCACGAGATTGGTCACCTTCATATATTGGATCTCGGACCTGGGGTTGTGAATGTGAAATTGTATTCGTATCACACTAGCACTGTAGTAACTGGTGATCGCATCGTACTTGCATTTATTCACTAGTTGTTGCGCTGTCCATCCCTTTTCTCTACTGCTACCACTACTGTACTCTTCCCTTTTGCTGTAGCCTGTCTGTGCGATCCTTTTTCCGCTTAGATTTTTTTTTTAGTGGGTTGTTTTTACCGTTATAGTGTTGTAAGCCGCCTGTACACTATGCTATAGTCGGTTCATGACTGGAAGAGACTTTCCTGAAGCCCTGCTAAAGATCTACTTTCAAGCCCATTTCGTATCCTTCTGCCAAAGGATAAACAAACATTGCCATGTGGCAGTCACATGGCAATGTTTACATGCCACTGTGTGTGTACATGTGTTCGTACATGCACGTACCCATCATAAAAGTAATGTATATATTATTAATGGATATTCCACAAACGTAAAGTTTTTAATCTTGAGAACTTCGCACAAAAGAATATGTGATGCAAGCGAAAAACATTTCATTATATAAACCCAAAATGTGAGTATTAAAAATTAGATTTTTCGTGTCCGTGCCTGTCTCTCTAACTCTCTCTCTCTCTCTCTCTCTCTCTCTCTCTCTCTCTCTCTCTCTCTCTCTCTGTGTGTGTGTATAGGTTTGATTTTGACTGGGGGATTGGGTGGGGGAGAAAAACTTTCACTTTGATTACATATTATAGACACAATACTTTGCAATGAAATGTGTCAACATTCAAGGAGTCCATCCAACAACATTAACATGGCAACGGCAATCTCTCATAAGCCCACGGATGGCCGTGCTGTAGAGAATTTGTGCGATTCTTGTTTAACCTAATATTTCATTTATCTGTTTTTTAATACTAATATCAGCTCTTTATTATTTGATTTTTCATAACGTATGATTTTAATTTGTGCTAAGCTTCTCGTACAGATTCCTTTTGCTTTTGAAATCTGTATAAGAGATTACTCATAGTGCGTTCTAACGTGTTTAATATTTTTCAAATTTATTTCAGGTTTGCTTAAAATTTTATTTACTGTATTTTACGTTGTATGTTGCGGTAGTTTTTGTGTGCAGTCATGAGTTCTAGCAAGGTGAATAAAAGAGAAGTCACCAACGCCAACAGGACATCATTAACCTCACCGAATCGTTGTATTCACTAATTAGCTGAGGGGAAATGAAACCCTGCAACGTCGCGGAAAGAGCGGCAGAAATGTTGAAACTCTCCAGATCTACAGTGCTAAGGTATGTTAAAATATCTGTAGTATTAACCATTGCGTTTGCAAGTTGTGTGTGTTAAGATCAATTACGTTGGCCCACGAAATGTGTTTACAAGAACATAAAGAAAATTTGTTAATAACTTGATAACGTCGTCGAACGTTGTCTACGTGTATTTTTAACGTTTTATTTTGGTAATTATTAAGTTTATAGGGTTTCCTGTAAAAATAAAAATAATTCATTGAAAATCTTATATTTCCACTCTGCTAATGATGCAGAACACGAATATACGAGGGGCATTAACGTCCGACTAATTTCGTAATATGTGCCCACCTAACCTAACAGAACCTAACCCCACGATGAGTGAATCACTATTTTACATTTTTTAACTAACCTAGGATTGTAGGGTTATATAGTAACCAATACCTGCCACCTATTAAACTAACCTAAACTAACACACGGCAGAGCATATCACATTGTCACACATCATTTGTAAACAAACCCTTGTATGTTTTTGGTATCAGTAACTGTAGTTGACCCAGTAACTGAATTATGGTCCTTTTTAAATTATGCAAATTAGGTTGGCTATGTAGCACTGAAAGTGAAAAATATGACACTGATAATTTACAATAACTAAAAGACAATGGCTGTAGAACAGTGGTGTTGGGGAAATGCATTAATACACAATTGTTTTCTTAAAAGATTATGACTGCGATTTCATCGATTACGATGTCCTCTCATGTTTAGTGAAGTGATACAGATATGTTTAATAGTAGGGGAAGTTCCAGTTATATCGACTGTAATCTATTTAGTGACGTATAACAATGGCAATTAATGCCGCAATGTAACTTATAAATACAAAACAAGCTCCTTCTTCAGAATCTTAAAATGCACCATCTCTCCATAACCTATATAAAATTAATTGACTATAACAAACTCACTATAGAGGCAATTTTCCTTACCATTGTCAGTTGTCTTTATAATAAATTTCCACTGTATATATTGGGTTGTTTATGAAGAATCCCTCGCAGGGGTACACAAATTCCAACACAAAGTAGTTTTTATTTTTAATTACACATTGTAATACCACCTTTTGGTTAGGTGATTCATACACTCACATTTGAGTCTATATAACCCTACAATCCTAGGTTAGTGTAAAACCCAACAATCCTAGGTTAGTTTAAAAATGTAAAATAGTGATTCACCCATCGTGGGGATAGGTTCTGTTAGGTTAGGTGGGCACATGTTACGAAATTAGTCGGACGTTAATGCCCGTCGTATATTCGTGTTCTGCATCATTAGTGGAGTGGAAATATACCATTTTCCGTGAAATTATTGTTATTTTTTTTACAGAAAAGCCCCCTAAACTTAATAATTACCCAAATAAAACGTTAAAAAGACACGTAGACAACGTTCGACGATGTTATCAAGTTATTAACAAATTTTCTTTATGTTCTTGTAAACACATTTCGTAGGCCAACATAATTGACCTTAGCACACACAACTTGCAAACGCAATGGTTAATACTACATATATTTTAACATACCTTAGAACTGTGGATCTGAAGCGTTTCAACATTTCTGCCGCTCTTTCCACGACGTTGCAGGGTTTCATTTCCCCTCGCCTAATTAGGGAATACAACAATTCAGTGAGGTTAATGATGTCCTGTGGGCGTTGGTGACTTCTCTTTTATTCACCTTGCTAGAACTCATGACTGCACACAAAAACTACCGCAACATATAACGTAAAATACAACAAATAAAATTTTAAGCAAACCTGAAATAAATTTAAAAAATATTAAACACGTGAGAACGCACTACGAGTAATCTCTTATACAGGTATCAGAAACGAAAGAAATCGGCACAACGAGAAATAATAAAGAGAGGATATTAGTAAAAAAAAAAAAAAACCAGTAAATGAATTATTATTGGTTAAACAAGATAATCGCACCAATTCTCTGGCACGTGTGTCGACCACATCTCGCCAACAACACACGGAACGAAGGTTTGTAAACAAATGGCCGCTCTACTTTCACCTTGAGCGTGATCTTGTGAGTATGCAAGAAACATTGAAATCAAAGTACGTTAGCATCACGTCATTAATAATTGGCATAATAAGATACAAGTCTTTTCGAAACCCATTTGTAAGCGATAAATTAACAATTACGTTAAAACTTTAGAACTATTTCCTCTCTTTGTGCTGGCAACCTAACGGCATAACTGTATCCGCGCTCGCCGCTGTTTGTAATGTTATATGCATGTAGCTAACGGCTAGGGTGTTTTTTCAAATGTTGATTTTCAAAAGTTTCTTCCCGTCGTGAACCGACTATAGCAACGCCGCTGGTGTTTATTTTTTCATATATTCAAACAAGTACAAGACTTGTTTGCGTATAAGGAAAAAATAAATTCCTGTGGTGTTTTTGCTAGCGTAGTGTACTGCCCCGGTCCTAAGCCCGGGAGCCACCCACATGGTTATGCCATGCGGACGGTAAAGTGCGAAGGCAACGCTGGTGGAAGTGGGGGGCAGGGGGGGATGGGGGTGAGAGCGACCACGATGCTGCTGCTGATGTGTAAGAGTGTAAGTGGCTAATTAATCTACTGCTAGTTTATACAGAACGAAAATGTTTCCCGCGCGCGCACGAGTACTGGCCGCGTCCCGGCCCCGCGCAGCGAGGTAATGTGTATAGTACACTTCGCCTTAGGTTGACGTCGAGGGATGGGAGGGGAAGGGAGTGGTGGACGAGGGGGGATAATGGACGGACGAGAGGCACGAAAGAGACAGGGAAGACTTTTGCAAGGGATAGTATCTTGCGTCCTGGCAGGGAGCCGGGAGGGATAGCACATAGAAAAAATCTCCCCCCACATGGAATGCAAGAGCGTGAAGTGGGGGCATTGAGCCTGGCGTCCTGGTGGGGACCTGGGAGGTGTAGCATGGAGAAAACCCTGGCGGGGACCTAGGAGGGATAGCATGGAGAAAACTCTGGCGTTCTGGTGGGGACCTGATAGGGATAAAGCGGAGAAAAACCTCGGGGATCCTGGGAGGGATGGCATGACGAAAACCTCCCCACAAACATGGAATGCAAAAGCATGAAGTGGGGACATTGGGAACGGACGAGAGAGGTAGGAAGGAGAATGGGAGAACTCTGAGGCAACCCCTCAGGACAGAGCCTGGCATCCTGGTGGTGACCTAGGAGGGATAGCATGGAGAAAACCCTACCTGGTAGGTAGGAATGAGAGAACGGGAGAAAATAAAGGAGAATGAGAGGACTCTGAGAAAACCACCCATGTGGAATGCAAGAGCATGAAGTAGGGATATGCAAGATGGCCGCCATTGGCCAGGAACGACACGGAGGAATCCCTCCCCATGAGGGAGGGGTAGTATGGAAAAAAACCCGGGAACCTGGTTGGGATATCATGGAGAAAACCTCCGCACAGAATGCAAGAGCGTGAAATAGCAACATTCGGTATTAAGTAATGAGATAATAAAGAAGATCGGGGGGACTCTGAGAAAACCCCCAACATGGAATGCAAAAGCATTAAGTAGGGACATTCAAGAAGGACGCAGTTGGCCAGGAATTACAGAGCGGGAGGGGGAATACAACATAGCCGATGTCGGAAAGGAATGACAGAGCAGGAGGTTGACTCGTGACGTCATTCAAGATGGCCGTCAGCTCGTCCCCTCGTCCCCATCCAGTATCCAGGTGGCTGGGAATGCCCTATTTCTAACTACTCTTGTGTTTTTAAAAATTAAGATGTAAATAAACACGTTCATCATTGTTGACCATGTGACTTTGACAGTTGTGTTCTTTTGGGGATGTTGGATATATGCGCAGAAGACGAATAAGCGGTCTACTTCATCTTCAGTCTATGGTCCCATCTACACTATAAATTCGAATGAGTGAAAAACCACTGATTCGCAGTGAAATTCAACTACTCGGATCAGTGAAAATGGCTCCACTTAGAATTGGTGGAAAACCACTGGTTGTTTCAGTGAAACAATTACACTAACTGAGTAAATGACAGCCAACTGCGGGCTGCGAATTAAATATTGTTTTTTTTTAAATTAAATTTAGCTAAATCATTAAGAGAAATAAATATATTTCCGATAGTCACTGTATACGTTGTGCAATTAAACGTAATTTAAAAAGTATATAAAAAAATTCACGACTTTCAGGATTTGAATCTACATCTCCCACTGCTAGAGTGTTACCTTGCAAACCGAGCTACAAAGCCACCGTTAATTTAAAAGGGGGAAAATATATGTATTATATTTCTTTATAAAAAAATCTAGCTTTAAATTTAATGCAATTTCTTTTCGTTTTTAGTTTAACTGGTAACATTAGGATTGCTAAAACAATTAGTACGTATGAATACACTCACTTCACCACAGTTATATGAACCACCAAACCGAGCGCTATGATCATCATGTGAAAACGAAATGAAAGACGTACAAACAGAATGAAATTCTGAATGTTCATGTTGCCTCGGAAAATGGTATTGTATAAAACAAAGATCACATTAAAAAATTTATTTTGTTGGTTTTATTGGTTCACTGAAAACATCTAAGGAAATGGTTGATGAATCAGTGGAAAAGGTCACTGGATCAAGTGAAGGAAACTGGCAATTTTTTCACTAATTCATCAGTTAAATTTACTGAAGTGACTGGTGAATAAGTTAGGTGCTTTTAACTGATTTAAACGGTGAAATTCTCACTGATTTGTATTTAGAATGTAGTGTCAACTCTATGAGTTAAATTTTTTCCGGCTATGCATTAGAAGTACCCCCAACGCTGTCAAGTGGTCGACTTTGTTACTAAACTTTGTTCCCCTTCCGCGCTACTAGCCCACTACCGTCAGTATAACATTCCAGTGCGCGCCCTGTCATTTTGGCACACTAGGTTTCTGGTGCGGGAACCTGGTGAGGATTTTGGTAGCATAATTGTTCAAACACAATAGGAATTAAATTATCGAAATAATTTACATTGCACAATTTTGAAAAAAAAAAAAAAATGCCTGACCCACTTAAATCACTTAAGTTTACATGGTCTATCGTAGTACTACTTGTGTGCAAAATTTGCTGGGAATTTAATGAATTTATTCCCGAGATATGACATAAATGTTGCATTTTATTGCCTGGCTTTATCTTACAAAAAGTCGGAAAAATATGATCTCTATGAGCATATTTGATGCTTATAATAGCTACTCTCAGTATACTAAGTTGAATTGAAAGCTGTAAAAATTTTTTAATAGGTATGCCAAACGTGTCTAAATTATTTATATGACTCCCATACTCTAAAAAAAGCCAGTCACACTTAAAACATGGCCTACTGTGGCACTACTTATGTGCAAAGTTACGTGGGAATCGGTTGGTTGGTCCCGGATATTTGAAGTTAAAGATACATTTTCTAATGTGGTGCTGTTTTCATTACTGTATTGACACATTTTATGTTTGTCATATATACTGCTATTTATTAAATTCGGTTGAAATCGTTTGGGATATGTGGCTTACTAACCTAAAATATTTACATGGATGTTATTTTGAAAATATTCGACTACCTCCTTAATTCATATAAATTTAGATGGACTACAAAAATATAACTCGAAGCCTGAATTTGGTGGGTATCAATTAATTGTTTCCCGATATAGGATACAAAAGCCTTATCTTTCATGTAGCGCTATCTTCCAAAATGGCTAATAAATGAGTTTATATATTGCCTTATTTTATACTTGCACAGATACTACCAGTATACAAAGTTAAGATGGAATATATTAAATGGTTTCATATATATAGAATAGTAGTGTATAATGTTTATGTGGCAGTCATTTTGAAAATAATATTCTGACCCACTAAAATGTTTTAGTTAACATGACTTACTGTCGTATTACTTGAGTGTCAAATTTAATAGTAATAGGTTGATTGTTTCCCGATATATACCAAAACGTTATTTTTCATGTGATGCCATCTTACAAAATGGCGGAAAAAAGAGGCTATGTTTTGACACATCTGATGCTTGTAAAATAAACTTTCAGCATAACAATTTTGGTTGAAACTGATTAAACAGTATTGTAGATATTGCTAATAAACATAAGATATCTACCTTGCCTCTATTTTGAGAATAAGAGTCATATTAAATGACATGTATGAAGATGGACTACAATATTATTACTTATATGCCAAATATGGCAGCAATCGGTTGTATAGTTACAGTGATATAATTAAAAACCTTTATTTTTCATGTTGTAATATCTTATAAAATGGTGGATAAACAATATTATCACCTTATAAATTCAATGCTTAAATTATGTACTGGCAACGTACACAATTTTGTTTAAATTGGTTACATGGTTCTCGAGATATAGTGTATAAGACTTGTTTTCCAACTTGCACTATTTTCCAAAATGATACACCAATAAAATTATCAGTTTATAAATTAAATGTTTTTACACCATGCACTGTTAACGTACGAGATTTGGTTTAAATCGGTTAAATAATTCCCGAAATATTGTAACGTCGCAGTCGTCAGAATTGGCGACTGGAAATTACAGCTCGGTTTGCTCAATCGGTTGAGACATGAAACGCGAAAGGCGCCAAATAATAAAATAAAGTCAAATCTTGGTTTAATTACTGTAATTGTATTTGGTGTTCAAAAGAAACAGCTCACATACAAGCTTCAGATATGCAGAGTCCCGAACAGTCAGTTTCACCAGACAAACAAGTAAAAAACAGCGCCACAGTAGTTTACTTATTAATCACGTCATTCAAACTTGCATCGCAAGAGGAAATTACACACGCAGGTGGGACGTCAGTTCCCTCCTGGCACCCTAGCGACCTCCCACGCAGGCGGAGAAATAATTTAGCAGGATAATGTTTGCCGGTGTGGGGGATATTTGCCACCTCGATGTGTCCTCTTCGGGAGCTGGTTGTCTACTCCGTTTCTCTTTGCTAGCGGGCGGTAGGCACACAGGGTATGAGTCGCCTCTGCCTACCCTCTATCCTCGCCCCAGGGTGCCAAAAACGTGACCAAATAAGGGCATGGCGTGGGCCGGAATTCCTTCGAAAGCATATGCGACCCCGTCGGAGCCACTCCCCACGCCATGCTGAACTGCGTCGCAGTGAAAATATAATCAATGTTCCAGAAGAAAAAAATGTTTACTGAGGTTGGTAAGCTTCTGCCGACAAACACTGACGCGAACAAAAACTAAGATTTCTGAAAAGGCAAACGTATACCCGATAAATATACTAACAATGCTTCGAATCCTGATTACACATTACAAAGCCTCGCAAAACGAAAGAAAAATGAACCAAGTATCCCGATAATTATTATGACTGCATCATTATATTATAATGGAAAAGCTTTGTTTTTTCAACTTACACTCTTTCAAAATGGCGGATAAATACGATTATCACTCTCTAATTTCAATGCTTACATCATGCACTATCAACACACCAAATCTGGTTAAAATCAGTGAAATTGTTCCCGAGATATAACACAGTGCCATACATTTTTTATCCCAGACCGACATTCAGGTGATTGCATAAAAAGTAGGCTAGAAACCATAATAAAAAGTAGGGGTGGGGGTACTTACAGCAACACCTCCAGTTGCATATACCAGACTTTCACTGTTGAATTACCTAGTTTCACAGACATTTCCAAATATTAGCTGTCACTTTATATAACCAAACATGGGTACACCATATCCAGAAGTGAAGCAGTTCAGACAATACGTTCTTTGCAACTGAATGCTTCAAACTTCAAATTATCAAATAGCTTAAAATTTGTTAAGGGACTCTTTCCACACTCTAGAGACAATAATACATACACATGCATTGTAAATGCACTGTTCCAGCTGCCAGAGTTAGCCAATAAGTTGAGCTGGAACATCTTTATCTTCGGAGAACACACAAATATGATTTTAGCACCCCCTTAACTGTCAAACATTAGACAAAATTAGATACATTCATTCATATCAATCCCTCAAATTTAACTGGAGGAAGTCAAGAACTTTTCGTAGGCCAACGGTTGTTCCAGTCTGAATATCATCGGCAATAGATGTGGAGACAATGCTTCAGAATGACAGCGCCCTCCCTAGCGAAAGCGAGGCCAGGTACAAGAACTTCAGCGAGGACCTTCCTTTCCAAACTAGTTAATCCTCCCTTTCCACAAGGGAATCTCCTTTCCAATAATATGCTCTGCTCTCGAGTGCCCGCTGATACTAATTAGCTTTTTTAAGCTAATTCGTATTTGAAAGTGTCTAGGCTCGTAGCTAAATAAATGACTCATGATTCGGTAGATCACAACAGTATAAGATTGAGTTTATTACACATATAAGGATTATACAATAACTATTGATCAGGGGAGCTTAAATTGAATACCAAGATGCTTATTAATTATGTTAGGATTTAATACCTCACGCCATTACTGTCACAATCTAATTGGAAAGTCCCCACCTTGTTCATGTTGCCGGAGGCTAATTCCAGTAGGCGGTTAACGACGGCCGGACACACCCATCTTCAGTGGCCTTCTCTTTGGTCGGGTCGACGACAAAAGACGCTGCTCCCAGTGTTACGCTGGCCTATATCGGTTGCGTTGTTTAATATTTCGGCCCCGTTTACTGGCCGGTGGAGTGGATTTCTGCAACTGTCTTTCACAAGTTGCTGTTGCAGTCACGCTCGTGCCCTGGTTTAATGTTTATGAAGGTGTGATCAGGCAGGCCATTCAGTTAAGGCCTGATGACTTCATAACACCGCGCACCGCGCCTTACATTTTATTGATAAATTATTTTATATTTCATAAATAAACATTTTTAAATATGAACATTTTTTCGAGAAATATATTACTCACAACCAAACGAATGCTGAATAATAGAACAGCTTTTATTGAATATATGAAATAATTTTTTTCCAGGTGCGAGGCCCTGTGCGGCTGCACCTGTCGCACACCTATAAGGACAGCCCTGCAGAAGGAATTCAGCGATAATTCATTCCCTCATAAGCACCATACTTTTGGCGACTCAAGGTAAGTATCAGTCCACTTAAAGTTGTTACAGGGAAATCTTAGGTCCAGCCATTTTCTGCTGTGAAGAGTTTTACATAGTACCAACGCATTTTAAAATCCTCGCCACTGACCGCTATGTCACAGGAGCCACCAGAAATGAAGACACTCACGCCTGCATATTCTATGACAGGAAAATCCCTTGGAGCCAATTCCGAGCCCAATATTACATTTCTTCCTCGAAGCAAACTCTCAATCTCGCAGAATGCGCAACGTTTCTTAATGATATGGATGAAGGATTAACTGGCAAGGATTACAGTATAGGGACATATTCATTGTCAGAGTGTGAAATTATTTTATTGTTCACGGTTATGGAATATAAGTTTTTCTCTATCTCATAAGCTTGTCAAAGAGTCCTAAAACCTCAAGTTAATAATTGAATTATGCTTGTCATCACCTTTCTTACTGCAAGGGGATAAGGGCAAACACACAAAATTTCTCCTATGCCATGGTAGTGACTTAAATATGTTTAAACCTAGTTTCAAGAGAGGCATTAAAGGTGTAAAAAATTCCAAATAGTAGTTAGATTTGGATGTGTGTATATATGTTTAGGGAATACTTAAAAAGTGAGAATTACCACAGAGATTCAGATCAAATATTTGCATTCCTTCAGAAAGATTTGAACTTGTTAAGTAAGCTCAGAAAATAAGCCAATACAGGGAATGTGCCTTAAAGTTCTATACTAGTCAACCCTTTCCTCTCACATATAGTACAATTTTGCAAAAAAAAAAAAAATCCATGGAAAACCTGTTACCAATTTTTTTTAAGTACATATTGCAATATGCAGTATTTTTTTAAAGTGTTGTATGTACAAGACATATTTTTGTAATATTAATAACAGGCTTGTATTTCAACTTTTAATGTTAAGAAATATAAATACAATTTTTTTTATTTTGCTCTCGAAAACAATGGTAATTAATAAAATAAAAAATCTTTGAAATTATTTTTAAAAATGAAAATTTGGGGCGCCGAGATATAAGACAGTGATGAAAATTTCATATTGTTTTTATAACATGTATTTTGATGTAAGTAAAAAAAATTGCTTAAGAGGGTAGTTTAACAGTACTACGCTTTACAGTGTTTTTTTATTTATACACTAAACACTCATCTTAAAATTTTTTCCAAATATCTTGGGAAAATAAAACTTTAGAATACGACACGAAACATAAACATAATATACTATTCTAAATGCCATTATTGGTTTAAATATGTGAAACTATAAGTCGATTGTTTAGAAATTTAAAACGTTAATACACAATTTTCAAGGTGCAGTGCCATTAGGAAAATTTTAGATATGGAGAACCTTTGCCGGATGTTTGCAGCCCGGAGTATACAGTACGGATGGTTGGCTACTGTGAGGGTCCCAGCTCTCCGACCCTCGACCCTGGAAAGAATGACTTAGAGGGGATGTAAATGCCGACCAACGAGCCTCCCTTTCGCCCCGCAGTGGCAACAGCAAGCGGAGGCAATGGTGCTGTAACAGAATACTCTACAGAGCAAAAACATTTACTTGCAATTTCAAAGTGGCTGCTCCAAGTATTCCTCTGGCCCAGACTCCTCGAATGCAGAGGCCATGCTGTCAGTTTCTGAATGATTGTTATTGCATTCACTCTCACCGTCACTATCACTGGTGTCGGCTCCTAAATGAGTGATTATCTCATCCACTATATCCGTAAGAATGCAGTTTGTTTGACAGTACTGTTGTTCTATTTTTCTAAATGTTTACAATACCCTTCCCAGTCTGGTATAGTGATCGATGAAAGAGCTGATTCTGTACATTCAGTAAGCATTTTAAGTGGAAAGTCACCAGTCACGTTTCTTTATCTAACTAATCTCTTTATTTTCGCCCATGCCAGCTCAATAACGTTCAGGTCACACGTGTATGGCAGTAGTCTGAGGACCATGTGACCATGGGATACCAGTTCTGCTCTATCTGAAACGAATTTTCTTGGTTTTTTCATTTCAACACGTTTATATAAGTCAACTTTGTGCATAGATTCATCACAAGGTACACCTTCTTTCTGTAGCCATGATATAATATCGCACTTCAAAGAATATTTTGCAGGTGGTTTATCTATTTGCATGGAGTGGTACGGTGCAATATACATTACTAAAATGGAATTTCCCGGCATATTTGGAAGCAGTTTTTGAACCACTCACTTTTCACGCATTGGGAACAAACCAATTCCTGCTCCCTGCATGTACTACAATGAGTATTTTACCCGCACCACTGTTTACATGTACACCAAACCTTTCGCCATGTTGCAAACACGTTGAAAAGTTAAGTTGCTATCAACCCAGCTTTAGTCCAAGAATTTTTTCGTGGACAATTTCACGGAAGTGTCTTATTTTAACTACATAATCATGTCACCATGCCACAACATCTGCTCTCTCTACAAGTATTTAACACTTAGCGTGACACCTTCTCCACTTGAAACCCATGCTTTTCCCCATTAGAAAATTTATTTTACTTTTTATGATTGGTATTAAATTTACGATTGTTGGCACTTGTTTTTTATCGCGTATGTAGAAATCATAAATAGTGTTCCGAATTACACATCGATCGAAGTCATCAACAGAAGCGACAGTGTGCTGTGGTCTACCTGCTCGTTTTTTTTTATAAAGGATTCGTTTGGGTCCAATTCGTTTTGGCTTTCGTTTTCCTTGCGGTATTGACTTTACGGTTGTTTCACTGACACAGGTATAAAATATTGCGCGTCGAGTTGCTTGTTTTATCAAAAAACAATTGTTATTTGCTTCTTTATCACATTTTTCTACAACGTGACTTATTACCTCCCGTCCTTCACCGTGAATAACTTTGTTCTACACTCTGGAGGCGACATTTTTCATTCTTGGCTGTTTTAAAACTATGTAAATAGAAGAAATAATCACAAAAGTTTCTTGTGCAGTAAACTGTCACTGAAACATCACTTTCTGGACGGATACCACATGACATACTGTCCAGAACCCATTATCAGCGAGACACTTCTTCCATCACCAACTCCCCTCCCTCAGAGGAAGCCTCTTCTCCACTACACGTCCTCTCCCCCTTTCTATTCTTAGCGAGCATGCATCGAAGTACTTCGACTGGCCACACAGGCGGAGGAGAGTACCATTTCTCTAGCAGATTACTCTCTGCGATAACAACATTGTGTTTGAGGGCTAGCAGCTTGCGAGGCTATTAGCAAAGGGAGGTTGGCCCGAGCGAGCCGGTTTGAGTAACGGTGCATTGAGTGCTGTGCGCTGACGTCACCATGGCGCAGCGACTGGCCAGCCGAGACTGCAACTAAGTGTAAAACTTGTATCTATTACTAGTTCGCACGTTGGTACAGCTACTGTTTTGCAATATATATATCAAACACATTCTGTATTTGATATATTTATATTGCTGCCACGAAATAAATTTATATAAAAAATAAAATCGTAATTAGCTTATGCAAGAAAAAGTGAGATGAACATCGCGTTTCATGCTCATGGATCATTCCGCATAGTATCCTCCGGGAATTAGCTGAAGATAACTGAAAAATATTAGTCAGGCCTAATAAAACAAATATACTCAAATTATATATACTCAAATCTGTGGGCATATACAGTCACATACACGACAACGACGAGACACTAAGAAAAATCTGCTTTAATGTGTGATTGTGGTTCACAGCAACAATGAACTAGCGAATTTCCTGTTTGCGCGAGCGTAATACCGCAAATAATTGCAACACGAATATGGCATTGGAAATACAAACAGCATACTAAATAATGTAAAAACGCTCAGGTATAATTATCTGTTGACAACGAAACAGAGGTCCAATTTTTTTAAACTATCAGAATAAATTCTCTAGCGGATTATTCTAATACTTCCATTACGGTGACGAGTGTTGCGATGCCAAAATATTAATTTTTGAGACGACTGGTAACTGTCGAAATAAAATGTATAAGATTTTTGAAGAATCGATTTTACAACTTGGCATTGTTGCATTTCGTGTGTCATCAGCGAAGCCAAAATAATCACGTTAAATCTGTTGTAACGGGAAAATTTGCTTTAAAATACATTAATATCTATTTTACTTATTTGTAGATAATCAGGGATAATTAATGGCATCTACCTTAAAAAAATAAACTCTCTACAGTGGCAACGAAACTATTAACTGATATATTATAAATAATAAAGTCAGACTTTGGTAATCCACAGGAACTCTTATTTTTCGTCCAGATTTGTTTTTTCCCTAAAAGAACCTGTATTGACGTAATTACGCTAATATTTCCAAATAAAATAACTTAGCCCATGAAAGAACATGTTAAAGAGTTAACTCATATTGCCGCTAGATATCGGTTTAGTATTAATTAAGAATATATTTAAGAAACCTTTATATTTTAATTACTTCATCGTAACTATATTCACGAAAGAACAGTAAAACACTTAACCATACTGTAAAAAATGATAAAATGCAAATTAAAAAACAACATTATAACAATTTATATTTTTCTGGTGTAAATATGCCATTACACAACTTTTGCTAACATTCCGGCTATAACTGTAAACTATAAAATATTATTCATTAATGTTTGCATGTATAAAACAAATTGATTACGTTTTGATTCACAGTACTATGTTTCACAACTACAGTGTTTCTTGCAAAATTGATTTCGTTATTTATTTAATGTTTCAGCAGTTTCGTATAATATTTCACACAACATTCTTAGCAATTCTATCAGTTTTCACCTACAAATTTAACTTTGTTTACACGATTTTTTCATAGATATGTAAACGCCTTGATAATTTTAGATTTGGTAACAGTTTTACTCTCCTTTGTTAATTATATTCATATTAAACCACGCATGAGTGTATTTTCAAGTTTCCTATATCATACAAAGTAATATAGACAAATCTGTAGAGGAATGGCGATTCCGGCAGCTGCCTAGCTGTTGGATTCATTTCGACACTTCATGGATCGATTCCGGTATACAATTCCGCTATCGATTGTTCAAAAATTGGCTCTAGGCATTCCAATAGCCGAATTACGTCTTTCCTCTAGAGGAATAATTTCGATAGTTTCAATAATTTGGCCCCAGGTTGGGTTAAACCGCGGTCCGAAACTAGCAATAAATTACACACGGGCGGGCCCCTTGGATCGGGGGAGCACTGCACCGCAGTGACGTCACGTGCCACCCTCCGAAGTACAATTACTCGAAACAGGCGAGAAGGCCCAATCTTCTCCTCTCGTGGTCTTGGGTTAGCAGTACTCCGCCCATGTGTATGACAACACACATGCCAGTATGGAAGATAGGCACATTGGAAAAGCTAATAATACATTTTTGTAAACCTTTCACTATTGGTTACATAGGTTAGGAGCATTTAGATTCGCTATTTTTACTTGTATATTAAATTACGGCAATAAAAATGTACATTTGTTTAAATCCACCGATTGAGGTGTTTGCCCGAAATTCTAATGTGTCAAACGGCAAGTAAGTTGCTGTTGAGCAAACATGAACGAATGCGAATGCGTTTTCATTCGATAATGAAACTTATCTTGGCAGTGTTTATTTCCGGGAAATTTACCAAGAATTCTGTTATTTTTCACGATGTTCCGTATCTTGTTCCGTAATGATATAATGTTAGCAAAAAAAAATTAGAATTTAGAAATGTAGTTAAAAAGTTTTAAAAAACATCGGCCGGATTTTTTAATCTAATTATCTGCTGATGCAGTAGCACTTCTAACGCTGTGTTGGTAAGAATTTTGGTAATATTTTGATATGCATTTTACATAAAATTATCCGCAAGACATTTCGTAGCAATGAATGAATTTATTTGATGGACTGTAAAAGTGTCGATAGCGCCTTACTGGACAAAATCGTGAACAAAAAATATATTCATTCAAGTAACCTGCAAGTGTAACACTTTAAATTGCTAGGGATATTTAACGAGAAACCTACGTTACTTGTGTTAGCTTGAATGTACAAATATAAACTGCCATATTTTAAATCCGTAAATGTAAGAGTAAAATAGCCTTATAATAAGGTTCTGAAAAATTTATCACTTAAAACTTCTGGAGCTTTTGTATTGCATGAAGTGTACGTAACACTTTGTTTTTCTATGTGCACTAAAAATCGGAAGTTTATATTGGGGTTTAAAAGTGCGTAAGTAAGACAAGGCTGCTGCCTCATCTTCGCCAATAAACAAAATACCCATAAATAAATAGTATTCCCCGTAATTTTTGTTTACTTCTAATTTAGAAAAAACTAATTTCTTTGCCCCGGGCATAGTAATGAGTAACTAATGAAATGGTTTATAATTTACAATGTACATATTGGCTGAAGTGAAAATGGAGCTGTTATGCCTCAAAAAATACGTCAGACTTTAATATAAAATTTTTATTTTGAAGAAACACGTCACGGGTTGCTACTTTCAAGTATGTTAACATATTTTCTCAGTAAGTTACTTTTACGATATATGACAAGCAGGCGGTTATTTACGTAAATTGTTTAAAGAACAAATAGTCTTACAAAAACGTTTGTAGACAGAAAATTAAAATTTTTACTTAAATCAGGTGACTTATTAATCAATTCAGTTACGTTTTCACTGCCTACCAAAAACTGATTTTTTTTGTTTCCACATTTTTCAAAAGTTTTAAATGAAATTTGGAAAGACTTCGTGGAAGGCTTTGGCAAGTAGTTCGTGCTCGAGAACGCTGATCTTCAGTTATGTAACGCGCGGGAAGATGCAGTATTTTTATAGCATGTTAATTTTCTTCGCATACCTCACTCTTCTTGAAGAGGAAGTCTTATGTGGTATGTGTATTCTTATGTGTACTGTTATGTTTGTCAGGTGTGCGCGATACCAGTATTTACCTACACGGACTTACATTTGCATCTAAACGTACGTATACCATGTATGCATGTATGTTTCCAATCAACATCATTTCCGACATAGCCATCTGACAATACCAAATAAGGTACTGAATCATATGTAACATTTTCAGTCTTTCAAAGTTTTTAAATAAGCCTGAAGGCATTTTGTAAATAGTTATACTGAAGCATATAAAACGTGTCTTTAATTTTGAACGTACGAAAAAAAACTTTTGTTTGTAAACAGGAAGTAAACGATCCTAAATAATCTGGAGTTGAAATTTTTCTCGCTGATTGAAAAATAGCAGCTGCCTGGTTCGAAAGTATTTTAATGTGAAATGAAAGAAATATTACTTATTTTGTCGTTGAATAAAAATACAACTAAATAAGAGAATGAACCAGTAAAACTGTACATGACAAAATATTTGATACTTCTCTAGTAACTTTGTGGGCCAGTACTGTACAATCAAAGCAGAGGGTGTGTTTGCTGAAGACCGTAAAAATTGTCTCTAAATTGACACACAGTACATTTAAAGCTGAAAATAAAATTCATACATTTGCGAGATAATTCGTGAAGCTTCCATAAGGCACTAAGAATTAAAAGAAAAGGGTCTGATTATCAGTTCGGGATTGTAACCATTCTTACGTAAAACTTAAATTAAAATATCGAAAAAAATTAGTTTTTATTTAGAACGTTTTAAAATATGTTATGAAACATTTAATACATAATGAAAAAAAAAAAGACTGTTTTCATTATTTCCATACGATTTTTTTTTTGTTTTCTTGGTATAATACAGCAATTCGCTTATTTCCTTCATGCAAACCTTCACACATGGAGTCTGTTACCGTACCGCAGCAGGAATGGCGCCCGTGGCTATGATCCGCAACATGCATGCTCAACTGGCCATATTGCGACACTTCTACAATGCGCAGTATGAGCAAACAAGGAGTTCCTATCCCTACAAGAAGTCGCATCTGTGTGGAGCCTGGGTCATTCTACTTTCGGCCAATCTTCTTCACTGACTGCAACGAGGCCAGGAGCACGAGTTCTTTATGTGATGACGTCACATTGGCGGCAAATAGTTGAACATTAGATTAGGAATTTGGAAGGAGGCCGTTATTAGTGGTGACATGCATCTAGAAGTAGGGTATGTTACCTTTTTTAGTCTGTAAAACGTTTCAAGGAGCTATATTTAATGCAGCTATGGTGATGTGCATCGGCTGATTTTAGTTGTTCTAGGTGGAATATTGTTCATATTATTTATGATACATCACTAGACACTGGCTTTCAGAAAGACGCACTCGTTTGTGAAAGAGAATAAACTGTAAATTACAAAATGTAAAATTTCCTATAAACCGAATGGCAATAAGTAATAACTATTTTGCAATTTGTAGGGCAGAAACCAACTATGCTCCTTTGTTTCTCCACTATTATTTTGGTAATGATAACCCTTTGTAAATGGATTTACTGAATTATATTAATTTGAAAACATTGGGTATAGAGCAGCAAAATTTAAATTAATATTTTTTATATAATTTTTTTCTAATTTTTCTTGACTCAACATCTCACAATAAATTCATATCACTTGCTGTTTACGATTACTGATTTCAATCCATGAAATTTACAATTATCTCAAATGAATTAACCTAATTAAATAATTATAAATCAGTCCCAATAGACAGTTTATCAAAACCTATTAAGTTATAAATTATGTGTCCATATTTGACAGTTCCAATATTAACAATAAAATCCATATAACATGTCCACGTCCCACCAGTCCGCGATGTTCTAGAGTTCTCCGAGCGCCCTCACCCACAGTAGCCTTCACTCGTCGGGTTTCGCGTCCTCTCGTCCATTCCAACCACGAACACCTGGTCCGCCGTCGTCTTGCACTTGACTTCGCTCCCGCTTTCAGCTGAAAGGCTTCTACTCAGACTCTCCGCAGTCGCGCGGTGGCTTGTATTTATAGAGCCGTAGGCCGTCATCCAGAAATTTCGCTAAGTCTCGCGTTTCGCCGAGGGTCCTAATTCCCAGAATATTCTTGAGCCTTGTCTACATTTGTCGGCTCCTCCAGCAGGGCGAGGAGGAGGGGCGGTGACGCCAGCCAGGTCTCGTCGCTGTCAATCATTCCCTGGCGACACAAGATGAGAAAAAAAAGGGGGGGGGGCGATTGGCGTGGACGAGGCAACGAGCACGTCAGCCTCTGTCCGGGGAGGGACGAGGTGGGTCACCCCAGACCGCGCATAACGGGAGCTCGCGGCCAGTCCGAGCTCCAGTGCTTTAAAATAGTTATAGTATTACAAGTGAGTTGAACTGTGCGTAAATATAATTTTAAAGGAGCAGCGAATACGATTTCGTTTTTGTCTAGTTCGCGTTTTCTCATAGCGATTGCGACAAAAAAACCTGCCCATTGGATAACATTGAGTGTCCACTCTGTACTAATACTTTATATACTCTATGCATACATGCAGGAGGGGAAAGGCATTCCTTAGGCCTGGTGTATAAAATAAACGCAATAACACAACAGTGGCAAAATTGCAGCGACGCAAGAAAGTGAACTCTGAAAACTTTAGGCACCAGTTTATTAAAGTTTCTTGCGACTTTTATGAACAGGCACCTACCCAAAAATTCCAGAGTTTGATATTTTGCATCGTTGCGATTTTGCCAGTGTTGCGTTATTGCGATTTTTATAAACCAGCCCTTAGTCTTGCCTTCTCGTACACGTATAGCCTTGCATACGTCACTTGTCGGCACCGAGATTAACGAATCCGGACGGCATTCTGATAAATAGAGAATTTGCAAACAAACATTTGCTCGGGTTCACGGTGGAAAACATGTATGTGCGGTAAGTATTATCCCCGACATTGTTCATAATTTCCTGTAGATTTCATAGTGAAGCATGGCACAATATTGAGAAGTTTTGTTTTCAACATGTATTCGTTCATTACACTCTCATAATTGTGAAATTAATTACAAAAATTACACAACACATCCATACGCTACGCAGTAACACGATTTACGGGTATAGTGCACTCATAACTATAGCAATTCATTTACATATGCAGTATATGTCTGTACACACATATGTAGACGTAAATAACTGTACATGCATCAAGTCGCAAACATCTGGCCGGTATGTGTAAAAATTTGTGTCTGGCCATTTTAAGACGAAACAATTTGTTTCTGTCAGCGTCCATGGCGCGGTGCCTGCAAAGCTACAAGTGTTCAGGAGCTAAATCTTTTTCCAATTTTGACGAACGTTACTGATGTTTAATCTAACAACTTATAATAAAAAAACTGTATACTACTGATAAGAATAGCATTGCAATTTTCTCTATAACTCCAGTGTCAAGAAATCAAAACTTTTTTCGAAACAGGAAGAACAGACCACACATATTCCAATTGATACTTCTAGCGTGCTGACTTGAGTCCGTTTTTGTCCGACAAGCGCTGAAAAGTGAACACATTGGGACATCCCAATAAACGAGGTACACCACACGGTGGACGGCTTTGTGTCGTATCGTTTAGAAATTGTTGTCGGGAAATCAACGGCGGCATTCCACAGCGATTTTCGTCCGTATTATAGGGAATGTGAAGGCATCCATAAAACTACCTTTGTCAACTGTGAGCACGGCTTCATATATGGCGTCTGGATTTCTCTAGACTTGCGGCAAAATTGGTTGTTGTTGGGTGTAATTTTTCCGGATTGTTTGGCCTTATATTTTTTAATACTCTTATGTATGGGTGATATGAAGTCGCCTAAAATGAACATTTTATTGTAGGAGATTCACTGAAAAGAGTAGGATGCGTTTAAAACGGATGAATTAGAACAAGTGTTTCACGTGGGTGGGTATCCCTGAAATCACAGTGGAAGGGCTGTTGGAAGCAAAACATTAGGCAAAATGTTCTTAATTTAATGGAAAAAAATTTTATGAGGTAGGTTGAATCTCGTCTTATTGAGTGTCAAACCTATATGTAAAGAGAGTGAAAGTGTATTTAGGTATACTTCCTTTCTCTCTTTATATTTACTGATATCCGGGACTTTTGTCTGACTGTCAGAATGGATGGAGACAGCATATTTTAATCAGGACTTGCGGATGGGCGAAACGTTCCATTATAAACAGCACTTTGTTCTTTTTCTGCCCACGTTTAACAATGTTGGCGGAATACACGCACCGTGTTGGTTTTTGAAATACATGCTTAAGATCTATTTTTATGTGCATACGTGAAATCGGCATTGTCATGGACATCATCACTTTATTCATGTATTAGTAAAGTTTAACTGGGAAAATGGCATGCGTGTGTATATGTTGCTAACGTGTTTACTCGTATACTTACCGGCATAAAGCAAATTAAAAATAACTTTCCACTGATTCAAATGTTACACTTGTGATTCGACGTTGAAATATGGAACTATTTATCTTAACTCGTTCCCAACTCAATAGAGACCATACCGGTCACAATGTGTCTTCTTAAATACAGGGCAGTAAGGACAGACATTTTTTTTTTCCAAAAGTGATTACTTTACCGTTAACACTATCACTTAATCATAAAAAAATAACAAAGTAACAGTATTTGTGAAATTACTTTCCAGTTACATCTGCATTACAAAGGTTTTTGTTTCACTCGTTCACTCACTAGTTCTAACTTCATGTACGCATGCCTTGCCCGGTCCTAACTCACGAAGTTGGTAGATTTGTCGGCCGTGTTATGAATGACCCTGGTGTGCTACTGCGATATTGCACGGACAAACTACAATACAACCGAGGTAAGAAATACACACATATCCAACACCAGCAGTAAGGCTTCAACTCTTCTCTGTGTGTTTGTGAGTATGTGTGTATACACGCTTATGTGGATGCACCATTTCCCACGCCCTTTTTTCTCCCTCTCTCTTGTGCACACGCGCACATACACAAACACACAAGTTTTTAAAATAATTGTGTATAATAACAAGTATTATATTGTACCATACCTGTGTTTCTTTAGGATATTTAGGTGTAAGTCATTTCTGTTTTTCTTTTTTCTTGAAGGGAAACCTCGTGCCTTTTTCGACTGGACGCTTCTGGTGTACCCACATTCTTTTACTTTGATCACACAACCACTGTAGAGCCTGCAAGCACTTGATCGCAACACACCTGGCAGCCATGCACCTGAACCGGACTGCAGAACGAGTAGCGAGACTTGTGCTGGCCAGACTAATCAGTGTGCGTAACCCCCATCCAGTCCCTTCCCCCTAGTAACACAGTACAGTAACTTCAAATGCTTGTCCAACAATTTCCGTACAGTCAGGCTGTTCATGTGGACTATCCGACGTATTTTCTTCCAGTGAACAAAAGATTGCAGCTCGAAATGAAAAAAAAAACGAGTATTTAATTTCTCTTTGAACAGAGTATATACGTATTTGGTCACTTTATATTCTCCAAAATATTTACTTTACAAGTAATTAGTAACGTCTATATTATTGCACGAAAAAAGGATACTTGAAGTTGTTTTAAATTATGGCATTTACAAATAAAAATTCAAAATTTCACAAAAATATTTGTCAAATCATGTATATAATACATTTACAATACTTTCAGGCTATAATACTATGACTTTAATTAAATACGTACATTAATCTATCACATATAATACACTGAAGAGCCAAAAAAACTGGTATACCTGCCTAATGTCGTGTAGCACCCACCCCCCTCCTCCCTCAAGGAGCACGCAGAAGTGCCACAACGACGTGGTATGGACTCGACTAATGTCTGAAGGTATGCAGGAGGCAATTCATACCATGAATCCTGCAGGGCAGTCCACAAATCCAATCTGCGCCAATTTGAGAAAGGGTTGCACATCTGTCACGTTTAATGATTCTCGTCAGTCGTCGTTTGTCCCGTTCTTTCACGATCTTTTTCCGGCCTCAGCGATGTCGAAGATGTGATGTTTTACCGGATTCCCGATATTCACGGCACACTCGTGAAATGGTCGTACACGAACATCCAAATGTTATCGCTACCTCGGAGATGCTATGTCCCATCTCTCGTGCGCCGACTATAACACTACGTTCAAACTCTCTTAAATCTTGATGACCTGCCATTGTAGCAGCAGTAACCGATCTAGCTGCCGACCGCATCGCGTTACTCTGATTGGTTCCATACCTCTGTTATTTGCATACGCACGCCTATTCCAGTTTTTTTGGCTCTTTTGAATTATGACAGTTGGTCTAGTATAGTTTGGTAAGCTATGCATTTGTTGTGCAGTTAGTTGCAGCTCTATGAAGAAAGTAAGTTTGAGGAAAACTTACAGAAAATTATATATTTTTTTATAAATTGCATAAACGATAAGATAAAAAATTTATTAATCGTTCACAAATATTATTCCTTTTCAATTACATTTTAATCGATTTTACACATAACCATTCCTTTCAAATGCCATTGTATAGACAAGTACATACAATAAATTTTTTGTTGTATGTTCTACCTACATTTTATTGTGTTTTACAAATGACAACCTCCATAATGGTAAGTTTTTGGTAATTACATATTGAAATTTTAGTTTCAAACTCAGATGAGTGAAATGCGTGCGAATTACATAATAAAATGATATTTTTTGCTGCATGGCAACAGGAATAATAACATAGACCTGCAATGGTCGGTTGCTCATAATCGCATTACTTGCATCACTGTAATTTTTATAGGCAGCAGCAAATACTCGTAGCGATAACCAGACACACAGGCGGACACGCATCCCCTCCGCCTCTGCTGGTAGGCAGATGCTCAGTCCTCTTCCAACTGTTATCGCGTAACTCAACCAGGCCTGTTATCGCGCACATCATCACCTCGCCCTCCCTGTTCATTCATCTTTCGACATCTTCACGTAGTTCCACTTTCTACCACTGCGCTACAAAGGCAGCAGCTTCCGAGGTGTATTATATAATTCTTTTGTATTTCCAAGATTGTATGGTTATTTTACATGTTATCGTTACTGCGATTGATTTATATGAAATTATACATTGATATCTTTGACTTTGTACGAAAAAATGCTGTATTTAACATTTTTTTATATTTTCAAAATAAATAATCCAGTCAACAGGCGTAATATGTATTGTAGCTTATTTTCATAAACTTAACTTTTAACACACCCATAAAATGTTATGCGAATATTTTCTCATGCAAAAGTATAGAAAAAACTGCTAACCTAATTCGATAAGGCAATTTTTAATAAAATCAATTTTGTTATTTATCGAGAGAAGAAATACGCCCATTATTAGGTAAGAAATGGAAATTCTCATTATTAATTAATTAATTTACCCATCAAAGAGACTTCGGTGATATATTTTACACTGAATAAAATGTAAACATTTATCTTTCATATGAAACTCAAGCCATATTTTTCTTACGATTTTGGAATTCTCTACAGTGCTTTTTAAAAAGTAGTGCTTTTACTGTGTTGCTGGTTGCATCTCTATAAGGAGATCCACTTTACTTCTACCTTAATAGGAGGTAGTTTATAATATTTTGAACGAAAGGAATTTTAAAATAAGTTTGTTGGGGGTGCATAACTGCAGTAATAATTTAATATTTTAGTCTGTTTTTTTTTGTAACGAATAACCGACTGGAGTTTGTCGGTGTTGTTCAAAATCACTCGGAGTAGGTCTATTATTTCCCATATCACTGTAGCTTTGTTGCTTTCTGCTCCTTTCCATTTCTTTCCGGTACTTACTTTCAGAAACGTGTGGAAAACCCACTATTAGTAAAAATCTGATTTTTGGAGTGTTCCGAAAAAATTACAACAAAATCAAACAATTGTGACAAATAAATAGTTTTGTGATTTATAACAATTTTAATAGCGTATGAAAACTCGCACCCAATTCACGGTTTCGATTTTTAAAAAATCGGCATGGATTTAAAAAAAAATTACAATTTTTTTTTTTAAATTTTAAATGCTATTTTAATACTTTGACTATAAAGTTAGTGGGAAATGTATTAATCTAATTAGCAGGAATATTTGGTTATGAGAAACATAATCTAGGAAACTACATAACCCACCCTTCCCTTGCTGCAAAATTACAAGCATTTTACCACACGACCACATATGTTCCACAACATTCGGCCTTGTTCTGATGGCATTTATACTGATACATTTAAAGAATTATGCTAATTATGCATTTCACACTAGCATCAAAAATTTGCAGGCGTATTTCACATTTACACAACTGAAATGTTATAATTACAGACAATATCGTGTTATGAATGTTCGCATCAGGTCTGCAGTTATTGGCATTACATACATACATACGTTGATGCATACATGCAATAAGTAAGTTCATTGTGTTCGGTTGGTTGTGAAAACCTTTGGGCGACGGGGAATATGTACAGACGAATGATAATATAAGCATCTCTTTCCTAGGAAAGTAAGCCGAAAAGCAATGATGTTTTTACACTAGAAAAAAAGTACCGAGGAAACATTTTATAAACTGATTATTATTCAACAGCACATCATTCGTTAATAGATTAGCTTGTGATAAATTAAATACTTATCAAAGAATGTGATAGTCTATAACTTTGACTTCGCGAACCAAAGAGATTCCTGTTGAGCATAAAAATTTATTTTTAGATGTTAGTACAAATGTGGCCTTTACAAAGTTACAAAAAAAAAATAATTTAATGAGACATTATTATGCTTTTAAAAATGTTTGTAACTGTGCAAAAAATATCACAGAGAGGTGTTTTCTGACCTTGCAGAGGAACACAGTCGACAGTCGTTGAGAAATTACCACGGAGCGAAAAGTTGTCTTGCGGTGGCGGGTTTGGAACATTGCCATCCACTCGCTATATAACTGTTTGAAGAATGGCGTGTTGGTGCTATTGTATACGTGTTTCGCGATAAAGTAAGCACTCCTTAAACCAACCTACTAAACGAATCAGTGCCCGTAACTGCATACATTTCAAGGTAAGCCATGACCGCAATACTCACAGTAAAGTTGGCAGCGGGTTGAGTTGAGAGATTTGCGTGGCTCTTAACAATTAACGAGGTCTTGAGAGCCGGTGAGGGCGAAATGAGACCAGCGGCATCGCCCGGCACGAATCCCACTTGCGAAAATCCGGGAGTGACCCGGCCGGGGATTGAACCAGGTTCGCCTTGGTGGTTTGGCAGCGAACTGCGAGAAGTGGTTCCATGTTTTATCGTCTTACTAGTTGTAATGTGAAAAGTTTTTGTCACTTGCAATTCAGTTTTTTTTTGTATTCAAATAAGATACAAATTTGGCGTGAATGTAACACATTTGTGTTTCTAGAGGCCGTTTAATACGATAAAATATTTAGGTGATTATTCCGTATTGCGTAGCGAAATAATTAAAAAAATACGACATTACGTATCCAATGATACGACGAAACCCACATAAAAAGTCGCCTATTTCGTATCCACTAACCACAAAAAAAAAACATTTTAAAAATTGTAAAATTTCTCCTTGCGTATTCAACTAGCCTCTAAATTAACAGGTTTTTACCAAAAAGTTTCTCTATGTGTATCCACGTGAAAAACGACTAGCATCGAAAAGTGTTTGGTTTGCATATCTAAATTGAAAGGTGGAAACTAGTATCGAACATAATTTGTTCCGACGCATGTATCCAATTCCCTCTAGAAGAATTTTAAACAAAAACCTAATTGTTTACTGTGGCGTATCCAAACTCAAAACGGAACAATTGGTCACTTTGTCATTTATTTCCCTGGGTGTATCTTAATGTGGAAGTGACTTTTTTTTTTAAATTTCCAATTGTATGTATCCAGAATAAAAACAACCTTAAATTTAAAAAAAAGTTATCAAGAAAGTGAGAACTTTATGGAAACTTTAAGGCTTCATCGGTGTATTATTTATGCATATAATATCAAGTCACTTTAAAATCTAAAAAACATGTAACTTTCATTTTAAACAGACACCATCTCACTTTAAATTGACACAAACAGCTACTCAGGCACACTTTTTTTTTTTTTTCACTAGCCATTGCCTGTATCTGAAAACGAAAAAAATTTTCGTTTATCCGTTTATTTTTTTTCTACAAATGCAAACAGTTAGTTTTACATATTTAAAAGAGAACTGCTTTCGCCGAGGTTGTCTCTTTCCTGCCGAGGCCCCTCGTGCATGGAGGCTGCATGGATCAGTAAAGAGTGAAGTCGTTGCCTATACTGGTGGTTTTTTTTTCCAAATATNGTATGGGTGGTTCTTTTTCCAAATGTATTCTGCCAAGTAGCCGGTCCACGACTTTTCCCGTCTGCCAAAACACGGAATGCTATACCTCACCGAACACCAACTCCGTTCGATGTTTTGTGTGTGCACTCTTAAAGATTCGCCTTGCCTCAGCTTTAGTTTGTTTCGGGTGTTAACTATTCCACTCTTTTCACTGCACACAAACTCCCTCCGGTGATTTACTTGCATGTGACGATAGCCGTGTATGTCCAAGTTGCTGTATCCTCGCCAACAGTCTGAAATTATCGTCGTGCCTGGTACTATCCAGTTACGGATGCATTTCACTAATGTCGCAGCGTTCCTCCTTTCCACCGGCACCAGGAAGAACTTGGTAGGATCACCTCTCTCCACACCGCCGAAAACCCACTGGCCGTGAACTTTACGTCCCTTGCGGTTTTTGCGTTTACCCAATTTTGATTCGTCTATCTCGACTATTTTGTCAGGCCCGCCTATTCGTTTTCTGCAAGTTAACACCCAGTCTATGCACACTTGGCGGCAGAAATTCGACCAGGCGACTACTGTCTTGCCCGAGCACTGAAGTTCGTTTATTATTGTCTGCTGTCGGGGATATGTGATTAGGCACCATAATAAACACAACTCGATGATCTTGCCCGGCGAAAAATTCGAATCTCCCACGAAACTGCACTGTCTTGCCGACACTTTAAAATTACATTTCGTGCCATTCACGGTGCACTGTCGACACCAGTTAAACAAACCTCGATTGTCCACGAGCCTGGCTTCACCTTCATTGCATCGTCTACATCGTATCGATGGTTTGATGATGTTGTGCTCGATGAAAAATGTAGTTATGTCCGGCGAAAAATAAATTATCTTTCGAGAATTCAACATTGTGATTTTACATCCCGCACACACCATTGTACGTTTCTTGATTGAAAACTTTTAATTTTAAAGAAAAATTATTCTTGGATACGTTGAACGGAACAATTGGCTTGAACTTGGATACACCAAACGGAACTCGGCGAGATACGCAATAGTACACTAGATACACAATAGTACACTAACTTGTAAAGGAAACGATTTGAAGGGATATTCTATACTGTACTTGCGGTTTTACTATGGTTTTACCATAAGGGTACGCAATACGGAACAATGACCAATATTTACTAAATTTAAATACTTGAATTCAATTTAATGAACGAAAAAATAACGTCATCTGCTTTTCAATGAATTGCATTCAATAAGCTTTCAAGTATTCGCATAACAATTTTTCACAAACTTTTTATTGAAACCAGTTTAAAAAATACCAAAAGTAAATTTTTAGAAGTATCTGCGAATCATGCACAACAAAAAAATAATTGATTAGACGACAACAATATTTTTCATATTATTGTACATTTTTTTTTAATTTGCGTCCTTTATTGTAACACCTTTAAATGTGTGCACACACCCCTATTATTATAAGATTACTTCCATTAATATTGCCAGAATAGCTGCGATCGGCAACTGCAAATTTTGGATTCAAGAAAGTATAGAACTAGTTCAAAACGAAAATATTGAAAGAAAACGAAACATTCAAGAAATTGAAAGAGCAAATGGCTGCGTTATGACGTTCGTATGACGTCATGTAGCATTCAATGAATTGAATTCAACAAAAATGTAAGGTAATTTGAAGAGAAATCTGATTGGGACATCATCACCTGGCTGACGTGACGTCCAAGTTAGCTGGTCGAGTGTTTTTCCTTTTTCCGGTTCGCGCTCGTGTTACAACAAAACAACAGTGCACGACCAACGTGATCCTAAGCGGTAGTTCGTAACTCCTAAAATAAATTATTAAGTGGCATTGTTTGTTATTGCTTTCTGGTGTATTTACGCGTAGTTTCTTAGCGCCAGAAATTCTTCAAATTTCACAATATACGCCGACCTGTAAAAAGTGTTACTGCATGCAATTTAAATAGGAATAAATTTCAAACCTCGTATCAACGTGAAAAAAGTTCGGAAGTATATTTTTTATATTTGCGATATATGTTGATATTCTGAAATCTCAAACAAATGTGTTTGTGTTGTTTAGTATTTACGCATTTCCCAAAATAGGAGTTGACACATCAGCACGTCTGCCACTCGTTCTGGAACAACAACGAAATGAAATTGTTTCACTACACATACGTTCGAACTGTATTATAATGTCTGTACGAACGGTTCAATTTGTATGAGGCGATATATCAAACAGTAAGTGAGTACAAACTTCTACGATTAATCATCAAGGTATGTAATTTGGGGCACAATTAGATTCTTCATTAAATGCGTGGATGCAGTTTCATGAAATACATTGTCATCAGCTAAAGTTGTTATTATTATTATTATTATTCTTTAGTATTCTAGTGAAGTTAAGCTCTCATCGGTGCAGGCATTAAAATTTTGTGACATAAAACAAATTTTTTTTTCGTAAGCAAAGCAGTAGGGCTTAGCCAGATAGAGTTGTGTGCTTCAAAAACGGTATGCGTAGACGAATTTTCACGAAACTTGCATCGAGTGACAAATATTACTGTGAAAATATGCTGTGAAAATTCAGATCAATTCTATCAAGCCGTTTACTATCATGCCATCATGAAAATGGTTTTCGTTAATCGTAATGTAATAACAACGCCCGCCTGTGCGTTGTTTTGTAATAAAATATTGATTTGAGAGGTATTTAAGTATTGTAATTCTACTGGTAAATGCTGTTAAACATACTTCTTAGTCCTTTTAGTTTAAGACACGCTGTCTTATGTATGAAGGAATAAATACGGCGTATTACCTAAAAGTGTGCCTTTATTATGAGTATGACACGTATAATGTGTGAGCGCTTCAGCTATTATTTAAATTTTTTTGAAGGTGAGCATTTGAAACATCTTGGCGCTGTTCCTTTAACGGGGGAAAAATAATGTTTAACTCTTACAGTATTGCGTTGCCAACCTAAACCAAACATATTTCCTTATGATCTCGGAAGTGTTGAGCACAAAGGTATTAATTTATGTCTAAACCGAAAAGGGATAGCGAACATAAGTCTATATTGACAAATAAGCGTTACTTACTGAAATTAACATTACGTGTTTATAGTGATGATTACAATATTTATTACTTTTCATTGTTTATTTAATGAGTATGCAGTGGATATATGAGCGAGTGAAGAGATTTGGGCGGCTCCTAACAGCGAGATCTCGGAGACCGATGAGGATGATTGAGGTGAGAATGGAGCAGCTCCGGAATGAAAGGGCGGAGGAAACAGCACATTCCCGAGAAAACCCACCGATCAGCGGCATCTTCCGGCACGATTCCCACATGCGAAAATCCGGGAGTGACTCGGCCGGGAATTGAACCCGGTTCGCCTTGGTGGGTGGCGAGCAGGCTAACCGCTTAGCCACCGCGGTTCCTGTGGAAATATGAGCCAGCTAATGTGAACACAAGGTGAAAGTCACAGGGCAGTGTTTATTTTGATAGGTACGTGGAAAGATACGCAACCAACGGACTGAAAGTAGGAAGTTAGCATGGCTTTCTAAAGTGCTCGCTTTACTATGAACAGCCTTTAGCCAGGTAACGGAAGGAAGGAGATATTTATATGGTATTCAAAATAATTTACTGTAGAGAGACGTCTGGTGAGGTTGTTTACTGATTGCCACACCTTATACTTCCGAAATATTGTTTTTTAAATTACTAACTAAGTGAGTAATCATCAGGGTCTGGAGACACACAGGCAGAAAGGGACTATGACGTATGAGACAGTACAAAGAAAACTTACAAGATGTATAGAGTTCTAAGAGTTACTATAAAGATTAACACGGAACCACTAGAATATTTTTTTTTTTACCACGCACAGTTACATATAGGCCTAAATAAGCTAACTATTGCATAAAGGGGAAAGCTAATTGAAATGCTCTGTATATATTATATCAAAATTATTCTTAAAATTCATTTAATTCAGTCAGCTAAAAATTAACTTTCCTCATAGTCGGAAAACGAATAATAATTGGCATCACAGTTTTTTATTAACCAAGGAGTCTAGACATTTATTTCAGGAAGCAAGCAGTTTCTGCAGCAGTTATAGATGTTTTCAGGTGTATGTTTACTACCGGCGAAAAAAAATTAAGTATAAGCATCGTTGATGAAACATATATCGTAGACTTTCAGTGTAGAGCCAGCAGAGTGAAAGCTATGCCAGGAAATATGGTATACACCAACACAACATCGACTCTTCCTCCCCTCAGAATAATGAATATAACAGACTATATAACAAATCACAAAAAAAGATTTTACAATTACAAATTGGTAATGTTTTCCTCCAGGGTTCTTTAATGTCAGCTGTGATAGGGCTACGCATACAATAACAACCTTGTTTACCTTCACCTCACAGACCATCTCCGTGGACGAGGTTGCCAGCGTTTCTGTAGTGGGTGTACGAGGTAGAGTGTGCATGCCAGCGGCGAGCTGACAACTGTGTGTCGCTACTCTGAACGGCTGTTCTGCCATTAGAACTGTCAGAATAACGCGGCTTCTGGTAGCGCCAGCACAGTTTTTACGTAAAGATTTAAGTAATTCCTAGCAAAATATTTTACAAAGTATTTTTAAAAATTAAAATAATAATAAGCATCAATATTTAGTAAAATTGTGCTTCAGAAAGCACATTTGCAAACCCTCCCATTTTTTTTTGATCAAACAAGGTTATTATAATAAGAACTCTGGTTGAAAGTAATAAAAAAAAACTGGTAATAGGTTTACAAAAGGTATGAATAATTTTTAGAATGCGCATTCCTTTCATCTACAAATTTTTTTTGTAACTTTAATCACTATAATAAAATCTCTTATTAAAAATATTTTTCTTTACTACTATAGTAATATTATAATTGCCCTAGTTGATGAAATTTTTCTTTCAAAATGTTTTTTATGAATTATCGAGAACGTAAATACGCTTAAATTTAACTAAAAATGTAACCCGTCAATTTATTTACAACCCAATTATTTTAAGTAGCCTAAATTCTGGCAAATTATTTCACATTGTCACAAAATATATACATTTTCCTTTCTTATGCAACATAAACTGTACATTTATGACTATGTTGGTACTACTTTTTACTGTACCGTATGTTGTGCAGCATGGTGCAGTGCTTCACTGAAAGTCACACTCCTTCCACCTTAAGATGTTAGTAGTTTTCTTCAGACCGAGTTGTAATGCAACTACGATACAATCAGATTACGCGCAATAAATTTTTCCCAAACATCCCGGGCTTGTTTTAAGAACAAACTAAAAAAAAAGTAAAAGTTTGAATGTATGAATTTTAAAGTTCTTTAGGCAGTTCGTAAGCCAATGTCGAGGACACGAGCAGAATATGAAAATCAGTCTCTTGAGGCCCCCGGCTACCTGGAGCTGTTTTGCGCGTCTGAGGCCGAGAGGCGCAGGAGCGATAAGGGCGACACTTCCTCGCGTATCTAGTGCACCATCGCCACTGTGCGCACGGCTCTAAACCGACGTGCAGTGTTCTCGCTCTGCGGTACCTACGGGACTTGCAGCGGCGACTCTATTATTTTATTGGTGGAAAGTCTGCAAGAAGTTTCAAAGCAGGGCCCTTGAGTAGTTCCGTACGCATCTGACCCGTATATTTTGAGATGTAGCGCTTTGAGAAAGCTGTTCGCAGCCATTTTGGAGTACTCAGAAATTGTGTTTCTAATGTGCGTGACGTCTTGAAAATATACTATAGCCCTCGTCCGAAGTGTGCGTTCTTTTCTTGGAACAGCGCATTGTACGCACGTTTAGTAGTTTCGCGGAAAAACGCGAATTTCTAAAACTGTGTAACGCAGGTCAAGGGCTAGGTAGGCGGGAACCTTAAGGTTGCTCACGATCAGTTAAGCACTCCCGAAATCAACCACTGAAAAAATTCACTGCCCGTAACAACGTATGTATGCTGCAGTACAGACTCGCACACAGGCTCTCAGTAATGTTGGCAGCGCGTGCATGATATTAATTTACGATTTGACGTTACATTGAAAGTGCTTATGTAAATATATGACTATTGAAGTCAATATTTCTTGTTTATACAAAATGAGCGTATTTGTATACTATTTAAACATTTACATTTATAAAAATTCCACGATTTTCACTTTAATGGCTAATGAATAAAGTGAGATGGTCCATGGCAAAGCTAATTCTACATATTGCTGAAGGATACAATGTGATAAGAAAAGCGCATTCCAAGGAGGGCTTTCAAAAGTGCTCAAGTAACTGTGAATAGCCTATTCCTCATTCTCAGTCAGCGGAAGTGACTTTCGACCACGATCTCCGAGTTTGACTATTGAGTAAGTAAATGCATCATGATACGTTTTTAGAAGTACCTACGTTTAGAATTCTGCAGTACGTGAAATGTACTATGATTTTAGTTTGAATCAAAACTTTGAAACATCACGACACTTGGCTGTTTCCTACACGTCATGTATCATAAGCATTTTGTACTTGTGTTAGCCTAAAAGTATTATATTTTTGGTTAAATTGGATTTTTATTAATATCTTATCTACTTATTATAATATTTAATTTATAGTTAATACGAAGAAAATCAGAGAGGAAGTAGTTGGTAATACCTTGTACGAAAAATGTAATTATTATGCAAAATATTATTGAAGTGAGTGCGCACTAATGCTGCGCGTTGTCCCTTCGGTGTAATTTCCTAGACTTTGCTTGCGCGAGGAGGGATGTCCTGGACGTAGAACTTCAGCAGGCCTTCAGAAAAGTTGGAAGTAACGGAGAGTGAGCGTGAGTGAAGAGATTAGGGCGGCTCTTAGCAGCGAGGTCTTGAGAGCCGATGAGGGTGAAGTGAGGTTAGTATGGAGCAGCGCCGGAATGTAAGGGCGGGGGAAATGAGAAAACCCGCCGACCAGCGGCATCGTCCGGCGCGATTACCAGTTGCGAAAACCCAGGAGTGAACCGGCAGGGGATTGGTGGGAGGCGAGCAGTCTTGCCGCTCAGCCATCGCGGCCCCGACTCGCCGACGGAAAGCGCCTTTGAGCGGGAAGGTGATGAGAATGGTGAGTGAGCGGAAGTCGACCTCAGGGTTGCCGTGTTTCGAGGCTTGGAGCGCCAGCAGGCAGGCGGAAACCTTATTAAAGTCTGGTTTGCCCAATTCGCCAGGTGTGCACGTCGAGGCACGCGCGCAAACAGTGGAAAGAGGTTCTAGCTGACGACGCAGCCGGGATGTTGCAATCTCTCCAACACTGGGCGGCTTACCACCCCGTCCCCGCCGCCCACCACTTGCTTGTATTCTGCGCGAATGTGAAATCCTTGCAAATAACTCCCGTGCGGCCGTAGACCGGCTGTGCAACGAGCTTAGCTTGCACACTCTGGCCGTCGTTTTTTCACGTGAATACTGCTGTAAGTCAGACCTCGAGGTGCCCAGACGGAAACGACGGTGTAACGTGGAGTGGGGAGACTTTAGCGCCTCTTCAAAACGACGCGACGTCATGAGAGCCGATGAGGGTGAAACGAGGTGGAAATGGAGTAGCGCCGGAATGTAAAGGCGGGGGAAACCGGAGATCCCCGAAAAAAACTGACCAGCGGCGGCGTCCGGTACGATCCCCACTTGCGGAAACCCGGGGGTCGAGGCCTTGGTTATAGGCGAGCGCTCCTGCAGCTATCGTGGTGAACATTTGCAGGCTGATCCAATCCGACACCATCTTCGTGACTATCAACACGATTGAAATAAATTTGACCTCGTTCGATCGGGTATGCGACTGCAACGTGGGCCGCGGTGGCTCAGCGGTTAGACTGCTCGCCTTCCACCAAGGCGAACCGGGTTCAATCACCAGCCGGTTCAGTCCTGGATTTTCGCAAGTGGGAATCGTGCCTGACGATGCCGTTGGTCGGCGCGCTTTCTCATTTCCCCCGCCCATGCATTCCAGCGCTGCTTCATTCTCACCTCATTTCACCCACACCGGTTCTCAAGACCTCGTTGTTAAGAGCTGCCCTAATCTCTCAACTCAACTGAACCCGTCGGCGACTCGCCAGAACGCGACTTTAGGAGGCGACCTAGAGGCGTCCCTTTATTTTTATGGCACGCCAACAAAGATAAAAGTATAATGCGTATCTTAACACAACTCTAAACTTTCTGTGTAGAAAATATAACTGCTCAAAATGATTTTATCGCACCCCCCCCCTCCCCAAAAACTTCTTGGTGTTGAAGTGTTGAAAATATAACTTGTAAACTTATGTTTGGTCACAAAATATTTCTTAAATGCTATTCGTATATAAGTTTGGAAATTTCCTTGGACAATTCTATACAAGCAGTCTGCAATACCGCTTGTATTGATGATTGTATAGAAGATTTGGCCATCTACTGCGCGTTTAATAGACGTTTTCGGTGCAATTTTCAGTGGAAGGTTTTCTACAACAAGGTTGAAATTGTAGCCAATCAGGAA
>NQII01002672.1:0-25098 GCA_002778355.1 Clitarchus hookeri
GAATAAGAAGCAAGAGGAACGTCAGAAGAAAATAAAGGGCCATATAACACTCTTATGTTGCTCAGAAAGGACATACGTGCAGCTGTGATAAGAAATACGTGACTGTTCTTTAGCTGGTTACATGTTTTTTTTCTTGTTTGGAACTGTTTGGATTGAAGCCCTTAATTTAACTTTATTATTCTTATAGCTCGGAATTAAACTGTTCCGAGCTATTTACAACAAAGGTAAATCGTATATAGAAATTTTCTAACTATCGTTTCACGAAATTTTCTGGTAGAGTTTCTGAATACTATAT
This sequence comes from Clitarchus hookeri, assembly GCA_002778355.1. Taxonomy (NCBI): domain Eukaryota; kingdom Metazoa; phylum Arthropoda; class Insecta; order Phasmatodea; family Phasmatidae; genus Clitarchus; species Clitarchus hookeri. The sequence goes on from NQII01002672.1 coordinate 296, forward strand.
AGNAAGGTAAATCGTATATAGAAATTTTCTAACTATCGTTTCACGAAATTTTCTGGTAGAGTTTCTGAATACTATATAGCTTGGTGACAGCTTTGCCAGTTTTTTTTTTTTTTATTTCCAGGTATGTATGTAGATGCATGTTGTTCATTTAGGTTACCATACCCATGGCTCGGTTAGTATGTCGTTAAATAAATATTAATAGCTATGAGTTTCCCAGTGAGTGCCTTATATTCCTGTCTAGAATAGTTATAGTAAATAACATATACGTATTTAGAGTCTTGTTGGTCACGATTTCTGCAAGAAAATTTTTTCAGCAGATTTTTTTTTCTAAATATGAATTAGCAATTTAAATGAGTGGCTATGTATCTGCATTAGATTACGGTACTTTTGAAGTAAGTGATCAACAAATAAGTAGAGTTTGAGCAGTCTAATCTACTGCCGATATATGTAATATATCACACACTTTTACGAGTCACAGAAGTATTTAACAAGTTTAAGTTATCTTCTGTAATACACTTTTCATTTATTTGGTATGATTTTAATGTGCATGGTTTTCATTTTCACTTGTTTACATTTCGAGTGCAGGAAAATTTCGAAGGGGAACAGTAAGATAAATACAAATTACACAATTTCCAAGTCGCAAACGAATTTTATACGGAAGGATGTGAGATACTTTGTGCTTTTCCATTGTTAGAAGTAGCTTTGTGTGGTAACTTTCACTCCTTTGAAATATTGCGAGGACTCAGATATTTTGAAGAAACAAAAAGAAAGTGACATAGAAACTGCAATGATGTTTCTGTACCTCCTTGTTTCTCACTAATTCAAGGTCATTTACGTAGTTAATTTTACGTAAAGTTGAATTACGCCCTCGCACTTAAATACTAATTTTTTCGACAGTATTTATGAACCAATTAAAATTGACCCTAAGATTTCCATCAAAATTGTAAAAAAATTAGCATTTAACTTTGTTACATTTCATACAATTCACAACTCTGTCATTAATACGTTGGGTGCCGTTTATAACATTTCAGTAAAATCAATAGTTCAAATTCTTAGCTTCTCAATTTTATATTTACCTCGTACGTCTTCTTCAAATCATTACATAAATTATACACTTAACCCTTGATTATTGTTATCGGGATGAAAATTAAAAAGCCTTATTAAACAAAATTTACAATTACTTGCATAAACTTATCAAACATAATATACAAATCAATAGTCCTTATTATTTAATTATCAATGTTATACATTATTCCTCTTACAAAACATCTTGCAGCAATCTTATTATATTTTAAATCATTAAAATTTTCATATTATACGACATACGTCCATTGTTGAAGGTGGTGAGAATTGTTCTAAAGAAAAAACTAGTTACATCGGCCTTACCTATGTTGTCTCCTGTCCTCCAAATGGCTGTCGTCTGACCATGACACATCTCTCAATCAATCAGCAATGGCGAGACAAGAGACAACCAGGATAATTTCATTTACTCCTTTTGTTTAATAAACATTTAATGCCGACTACCCTCCAAGAATAAATGGAAAAATAACAAACAAAATATGAATAACGAAAACTGTCTAGAAACAAATGAAAATTACTTACACGTGATCTCTATAACAATAAACTATTAAAATAACCAAATATTATAATGTTAACTCATCTATTAAAGCGTAATTTGGAATGGCATTAAATGAAGTGACAACATAAGCAAGTATTCTTTAATTATATATAATGAAAATGTCGATTATCAAAGATAAACACAACCCCGGAAATCTGCAATGCTACAAGTTAAAGTTGAATTTAGACCTCACCACACGCAAGTATGCATATAAACCTTAGTCCTAAGATTTGCGAATCTTAAACATGTCGAAGAGCAAAAACTTAGTTCTACATTTTTAGGACATATTATGATTTCATGAAACAATATCGATCATAACTTGATACACAAACCAAATATTTCTTTACGTTTCATTAGCAATGTTATTTAGCGTAAAAACGAACATTTTGACTTAAAATCTTAATTCGTACAAACTTCAACACACTGTTTTGTTTCGGCTGAAATATTTATTGAAGTCACAAGAATGGGAAGTTGTAATTTCTTTGAAATCCGAGCCATGGCTTAGCTGCGGTAAGGGTTTTAACTTCTACCTACTCTGACTTTAAATTTTGTCTCAAAAGCTGAAATTGAAGCACGGGCGAGCCGAAATACCAAATTTTCAAGAAAAAGTTTTCCTAAAGATTTTTAGTTCCATTCATTTCTGAGATTTGTATTAAAAACTATATAAAATTCATATTCCTATATTTCCTATAATTCATTTTTCGGTACGTAATTTTGCTCCATTGCCGTACTTTTAACAGACCGTTATTTCATGTCACAACAGAAAAAATAATGTAATCCGCTATAAATGCAGAAAATAATTCGAGGCTCACGAACGTCCGCGGGGACGTGAGTGGTTTTCTCCGATGTTACTCGCACAAAGGCGACGTATATTAAGGAGTTTCCGCGGTTTCAAGTCTCTGCGCCGGAAGATAAGTTATTAATCCTGTAGACGGTGCAGTGTTCGCGCGCTGCCGCCGTGTCTTAACGCGTGGCAGTGGTTTCACACGTCGAACGCCAGCACGACGTGAGGGCGGGCAACGTCGCAAAGAGAACCGTCCGCCCCGCACTGCGGTGACCGCCATGCGCGCGGCACCGCCATGCGCGCGGCACCGCGCGCACGGATCAACGCCCCACTGACCCGTAGAGGCGTTCGGGGTCGTAACCGCAAGTTATTTACGACGTGATAAACCCGTTAGTTCACGTGCATCTCACGTGATGCGGCGCGAGTAGTTTCCAACGCGAATGATGCAGCTTCAGGAACGGAGTGCGGAGATAAGTTTTTCACTACGTCGCGGACTATTTATCTTCTAACTACTTCTTGAATAAAAACCCTTTTGAAAAATCTCCCCGTGAATGACGTGCATCATTGTTCCGTTAAATCGAACTTTTGCTTGTGTTTTACAAATAAATTATAATTTTTAATTATATTTAAAACGTGCAAAAAAAGAGAGAAAATATCCGAGTGCGCACAAATGTGTTGCTTCTTCATCGACGTAAAGGTCGTTACCAATTTATGGCGCTAAGCACCGTTTAAAATCTCTAATATCTCTCTCTTTCTCTCAACTCAAAACATACTGTCTCCCCTGAAAAAAAAAATTATGCTGGTGTGGGTGGGCTGCCCACCACGATATTTTCCTGCTTTTAAAAAAAAAAATCCTTAATACCAATGTAAATCAACGCAGGTCACTGACGAAGAGTAACCGACGCGAGAAAAAATTTTCGTTTTCTCGAGTCAGCTGTCGGAAACGCAGTTCAACCCACCAGTTTTCCAGTGGAAGATATCGAGGTTATGGGAATTTGTCAGCCGAGGATCAGTCAGCTCATCACTCAGATTGGAGGAGGGGTCGTCCATAGGAAGATTTTTACCAGTTTAATTCAGATAGAAAATACGGATGTGCTATATATATATAACGTACGAACACCATGAGAAAACCCTCATACTCTGTTCGCACCAGTAAGAACCCGGGTAAAATATCCGTATTTTCACTCTGAATTAAACTGGTAAAAATCTTCGTATGAACGACCGCTCCTCCATTCTGAGTGATGAGCTGACTGATTCTCGGCCGACAAATTCCTATAACCTCGATATCTTCCACTGGAAAACTGGTGCATGAACTGCGTTTCTGACAGCTAACACGAGAAAATGAAAAAAAAAAAATTTCTCGCGTCGGTTAATCTGCGTTCATTGGTATTAAGCGATTNGACAGCTAACACGAGAAAATGAAAAAAAAAAAATTTCTCGCGTCGGTTAATCTGCGTTCATTGGTATTAAGCGATTTTTTTAAAGCACGAAAATATCGTGGCGGGCAGCCTACCCACACCAATACATTTTTTTTTCAGGAGTTAAGAGAGAGATTTCAAACGGTGCTTAGCAGCTGAAATTGGTAACGACGTTTAGGTCGCCCGTCTAAATCCATTTTAGGCTCAACTAAGGATTCGTTTTTCTGTATGTTCCGGTGTTCTAACGCGTCGTGTATCGTCCTATTTGACCGCCCAAGCAAGTATGTTTTCTTTTCTTTTTTTTTNTGTTCCGGTGTTCTAACGCGTCGTGTATCGTCCTATTTGACCGCCCAAGCAAGTATGTTTTCTTTTCTTTTTTTTTTGGCGCGTTACGGATATTGTAATTGTATTCCAGTTTTAAATATTTTAATTGGCAGGAGCTATGAAGGGNTTTTTTTTTGGCGCGTTACGGATATTGTAATTGTATTCCAGTTTTAAATATTTTAATTGGCAGGAGCTATGAAGGGTCCGCCATGTTTCTTTTATTTTTTAGTGTAAATTTTAATACGTATTTTTAGGAAATGGAGGCTTTACTGGGCTGGACAAACTGCCCTTATTTCCGCCTATCGTGTATCAAATGGGGCACCATAGTCTAGTCATCGATGTGATAGGAATCATAAAATGTTATGCAAGAAAGAATATTATCAAATATTGTGGTTTATAAAACCAAGGTTGGAAGCCAATTTTTTCAGAATTGTCATGCTTTATTTTGAAATAATTCTTGTTAAGAAGGCGAGTGAAATATGGAACTAGGATATCAGAATTGTAAAGTTTTAATGAGACTCTCGTTTAGAATGCAAATAATTGATGGTACTAATCAATTCGAATTGTAACGTTTTTTTTAAATATGAAAGTATCTTACTGATGGTGCTATTAATACGATTTTGTGTTTTAGTAATACTAGAGAATTGTTGAGTTTTTAAAATAATTGTTATAATGGAATTAATTAATTGTGGTAATGTTACTTAAGGAGAAGTGTTGCAAATATTGTAAATTTTTTCTGTCAAATACATGGTTGTTGAAATCTGTTTGGCTTAGTGTTATTTGTGCTGGCACAATATATTCTCCATGCCTTCAGATAATTTCATGCTTGAGTTCCTGGAAGTCACCTTTATGTCCTACATTCTGAGCGGACAACATGATGCGAAACTAACATTTGATAGTGGAGGGAAAGTTTGGTACATGTTAATGTCCCGCGTTCAGATATCGGGAGAGGAATAAACCTTTCACAAGTATTACAACAACAGGCTATATTTTAAAATGCTTGAATATTTTTCTTGTGGCTGGGCATTAGTTTAAAATACGCGGTCTAGGTTTACCTCCACCCATGCAGCAAAAAATAATAACTTATAAAAATAATTCCCAGATAATTTGTAAAGTAATCCATTTGGAATCTGCCTTTNCATGCAGCAAAAAATAATAACTTATAAAAATAATTCCCAGATAATTTGTAAAGTAATCCATTTGGAATCTGCCTTTACACGACGAAGCAGTAAACGCGTGTTTAGGTAACTGATTTAAATATATTTAAAAAAAAGTCTGTACTCATAACCTATATGGCTAGACTAGAAGTTAGATCACGTCGGTACACAAGGGAACATATATTTATAACTTAAATATGTTTTAATTATGCCAGTCATATCTAAAACAGTTAATTCAAATGAACATTTTGAAAATTTGAAGATTTACACCGTACCAATTAAAGGGCTAATTCAANCATGCAGCAAAAAATAATAACTTATAAAAATAATTCCCAGATAATTTGTAAAGTAATCCATTTGGAATCTGCCTTAGTAAACGCATGTTTAGGAAACTGATTTAAATATATAAAAAAAAGTCTGTACTCATAACCTATATGGCTAGACTAGAAGTTAGATCACGTCGGTACGCAAGGGAACATATATTTATAACTTAAATATGTTTTAATTATGCCAGTCAAATCTAAAACAGTTAATTCAAATGAACATTTTGAAAATTTGAAGATTTACACCGTACCAATTAAAGGGCTAATTCAATTTAACACAGTATTAGGTTTCTGAAACCAATAATTTGTTCAAACTAAATATTTTGAGTATTACCGATGACATATTTTCGGCACTATATTCAAACCATAATTTTGTGCAGCCTACTTCGGCAGCTGTCTCTAGCGGCGTAGAAAGGAACCGTGCAGTTCGCTGAAAAATGGGACTTCTAAAGTAGCGGTAATTTTTTACGCTTATCTCTCCTCTAAGTGGTGTAAAAATTGCTTCCATCAATTTTCGTTTGCACGTGGGTCCCCATCGGCAGCAGTGTTAGGAACCGGTAGTCGCCGCAAAGAGTATAACCGAGACCCGGTTCTTGTCGCGGGCGCGTCAGTAAATCATGCCGCGAAACTACGGAAGATTAACGCCTGGGTTAATCGAATCCGGGATCCGGATCGCTGCTCCAGATACGCGTGAAAATTTTATGCTTTGTTGACTGTAGAGGTGCGAAGTAAAGCTGCGGCTGGCTTATCTGGCGCTTGAACTGCGTTGCAGTGTGTTTGAAATACAAGTTTATCAACAAAACTATTAACCGTGCGTCCAATGTGCTGATCTACGAAAAGATTACACACTTCCGACGAGGCCTGTTGAGTGCTTTCAACACGTTGCGCACATTAGAAACACCATTTTAAAGAACTCCGACGTAGCTGAAAACGGCTTTTTCAAAGCGCCGTATCTCAAACTATACGCGTCAGATACATACTAAAATATTTAAGGACCCTAGTAGTATGGTTAGGTTTCTTCCGGCGCAGGTTTCATTATTCGGAGCTCGGAGCCACCAGCCACATCGGTTGTCGAGGCGGCCTGGGACGGCCATGTTGTGATGGCACCCAACCACCATATTGGATCTGGGTGACCTTGACCCATGACTTTGATTTTAACCTTGAACACAAAAAAATTTAAATTTCGAAAAAAAAATCTTTCAAAAATATTCTAAAAATTGATAAACATATAATGTTACCCTACCCTACCNCCACAGCCATAAAAACCGAGAAAACAATTGTACAAATCGAAAGACACTAATAACAGTGTAGGCACATATTACGTCACTGACTCCAATTAACATGTTGAATGTTGGCTACCTTAACCTTGACCCCATTGCCACCAGCCATTTCATAAAAAATCGGAACATTCCTAAAAATTAAGTAACATATAACATTAGACGCCTCTTCCCTCGCTCACCCCTCCACTTCCAAACCCCTCACCCATCTTTCCACAGAAATTAATCACTGACGTTACATAAAATAGGGTATCCCTCAACCCATACCAATCTATCGTATCTGCCCATTGGCCACTAAATTACGACTTTAACACTTATTTGTCCAGTATTGTTAACTATATATAGTTTGCTAGTTTTTTTATCACCTACAACCAGAGACATCCCATGTCGTACATTTCCAAACTCATTATCTAACAATGCATGCATTCTTCATTTTCACCAGCCTGGCAAAGGCTACAAGTCGGCTGACATCGCATGCAGAAGAAGAACCACAGTGTCAAGTTTGGGGTGCAGGAACAATCAGTTACGAGTTAAAGACGGACAGTCGCCACGACGCAATTAGATGGATGGAGCATTGTAATGGCGACCAGCACACCACCATTCTGAATCTTGAGAAGACAGTATGGTAGATCTTGTGCTCACCACTCATATGTGACGTCTAGCTAGCAACGGCATCGTGAGCCAGCAGCCATCTTGAAAAACCTTTGGCCATATAAGCAGCGGCAGCTGGCCCGATCGCCAGTTCTCGGCCTCGCCAGCAAGAATGTCTTCCAGTCTGCATATGCGATGGTTGCAAGAAGTTTACCTGTCTCGCAGCTATCAACCACCACAGTCAGCAGAGTACCACTTCGAAGTCGATGACTACAGCATATATGAAGGAGAGGAAATTAACCTGCTTCCAGATCCTCGCCCAGTGGAAGATGTCGACCGCTCAGGTTCGATCCTAATTCGTGGTATGATTACGTCTATACACGCCAATACTGTGTAGAATATGGCATTTGTTTTAAAGATGAATGTGATGAGGTATGCAGGTTGAATTATTTTGAAATGTTCAATAGTAATTTCCGGCTCAGGTGGATGATATTTTCACCGCAAGACACCTCCCAGGTTTAATCAACCTTCCTATGTGAATATGACGAGTGTTACATTCACCTTTGCAGTTCTCCCTAACCAGGCGAAATTACCGAAAGCTGTAATGGTATATGGTACGAAAGGTATGGTTGTAAAGAAAGGGACGGATGGATGCAGACATTAGACAGGCCCTGTGCATCACATTTGTGTTCTGTGTACAGAGACGAATTAATATGTAGTGCTAAATTCAAGCCATCAAATAAGANTTAATATGTAGTGCTAAATTCAAGCCATCAAATAAGATTTCTCGCCAGTGTGGTATATAAATGAAACAGGTACGTGTTCTGTAATATTATGTAATTGAAATAGCACTGACATGGATTTATAGCACTGGTGNTATTATGTAATTGAAATAGCACTGACAGGGATTTATAGCACTGGTGTTGATTGTCCAATGATGACGACATATACAGTGTGGATGTGGAAGACGAAGTTACCTGCAGCAAATGTAAATTTTGTGTTACTCTTAGCGAGACCATCTCAAGATTCCTGTTACTGCTTGCCGAGATCATGAAACGATGTTATGACAGATTTCCAAGATGGAGGCGGCGTCGCCATTTGTTTATTATAAAAATAAAACAGGCCCCGCCTCGTCGACAAGCATCCTGTTCGCGGCAGACAGGCAATGCGGCTGGTTTCCATCTGGCAAGAAAGTATCATTACATAAAACCTGGACTAAGTCACATTGACTATTGTTACTGGTCCGGTAGCAATATCAAAGAGTATGAAGAGGTATGCGATGGTAATTTGCACTGGATTGGTGCTGGGAATCCCGACTCGTTCGAGGCATGCCAGCAGAGGATGGACTCTACCCCAGGCTATGGCAAGTGTTGTGTTTCTTACATGCGCGAGGACACCAAACTTCCGTGCTCGCCTGACAACATGGTAGCTGCCGCAAAATGTCGAGGCAAATAACCCCTGCATGCACCAATTTGTGCATCAGCAACATCGGATATCCATACCTCGAAGGTCGTCATCGCAGATCCGCCTACATCGGAGTTGGTAGACACAGTCACTGCAGTTCAGCAATGTGTCACCTCGAATCAACGAGCAGCCTCTCAGAGACCGCGCTCCAAACGCAAGACTTTACCCTAACCCAGCTCCTCCCAGATGGGCAAACATAGACGAGCATCTGAACCTGACATCAGCATTGATGATGTGGTGAATTTAAGGTTTCTAGACGCAATCGGCATGCTTCCGGGTGTGAGTGATTCAATTTCCAAAGCCGAACTTAAGTCGATTTTAAAATCCGTCCTCGGTCAGTTAATCAAGGCTCTGTAAAGTTTGTTCATTTGCGCTGCTGCTGGACAAATGTGACGTTCCGTTTATATATGAAACAGATGAAGCTCTGACATTAGTCAAAGTGAGATGCGATTTTGGTTTAACGCAAGGTGCAACGCTAGCTGGAACATAGTTTCTTGAATTAGCGTTAATTTTGCCAACTTAATATGCTGATTATACTAATATAAAAAGTATGGGAACTTTTCAGCCTCAGCATATACTTGTATACAGAACATGTAATATTACCCGCACAGCTTGTGATGGTCAAGCAGTTATACATATAAATCCATGTGCAGTGTTGTTCGGTAAAATACAATTTCGTTTGGAAAGAAATAAATTATATTTGGTTTGCTAATCAAATAATTTTGAAACCTTTTACTATGAAAGCAGTTTGTCCAATGACATTTTTTGGCTAAAGACTGAAATGTGTAATCATTTAAAATATATACTGGTATGTTTGTTCCAGGAATAAGACAAACTCATGGTCAGAATTCATAGACTACGTTGGTGGTTTTCAGAATATCCCTTACAGTATTAGAAAAATTATATTTAGTGGAAAAATTAATTATTTTGAAAAATTGGCGTTGGTAACATTTTTCATGGGAGATGGGTTTGGTCCACATTGGTTCGAGGAGTGGCCATCACACATGCTTTCTGGTTTCAGTAGCCGCAAGAGATGAACAGTATTGTGTTCTGTGTAAGTGGCTTCATGTATTTTGATAGTGACTTTGTGAATTTGTATTTAGGTTAGTTTTTAATTGTTTATGTGACATTTTGAAGTAGGTAGCAATTGTTACTGTAAAATGAATAATTTATAAATAATAATACAATATGAAAATATATATGTGTTTCCCATTTATATGGTCAACATATTTTGTCAAATGGTATATGGTGATTGAATTTACCTAAGCCCAGCTACACATATTATGCTGATCTAACCTAAGGTGACCTAACTTAGCCTAACTTAACCTAACCTAACATATCTTAAATTAACTTAATCTCACCTAACCCAACCTAACCTAAACTAAATTAATTCCTATTGAAATATGATTTCAGATTCCAAAATGTGGAGAAATAGAATGTACAGAATTAATGGGGGTAATAGAAGACCTACTGCTTTGAAATTTTCTTACTCCACTAATTAGATGCCTCAGTACAGCTATTATTCGGCAAGGATAAAACTGGCTCAAGAGCGTAGGATACACAGATGTTCAGTTTAGATATTGTCAACTTAATGGCTAACTCTATCTTTCGTTGTGCTTCCGTCCTATTTCCAAATGATATTTAGGAATATAAAATATTTACAATATTTGTTTCGACCTAATTACCTTGATTAGTTGATAATTGTTGCGCAAACTTAAGAAAAAAATACCATTACCAATATTAAAACCACATTAGCCTTTTCATATCTAGTTTTAAAGTTTTGAAAACTTATAGATAACAGTATAAGCGAAAAATTTCACTTCATTTTGCATTGGAAATGTAGAGTTGTATTAAACTGGTCTCGTATTCTGAAGTAATTTTTTTTTTGTTGCGCAGGTTACCATTTATTTGAACATATTTTCCTCTTTGTAACGTCCGTTATGACTAAAACTTATTCATTTTATCACTTGCGCTCGCAAAAGCCCAATTGTGAATTACGAATTACGATTTACCAATGTTTTTCTGTGACGATAAAGACCAGGGCATAGTAGAATGTTATTGAATCTTATTTTTTTTCACAGAACCTTCATGTTTATGAGAAACTGTATACTATACGTGTGTGTATATATCTTTTTATGTATCCAAATGAATGGAAGTTACATTAAAAAACATTTACCACTTCATTTACTTAAATAGTCTCCATGTATTCTTTGGTAATATTATCGTCTTTTTTTGTGATCAATAATGCAGAAGACCAGAACTGCTTTGCGGAACACGGCAGACTTAAAGCACTCGGGATTCTATTTCAATATAACTCAATAGCCTTAACCTTACCTGTAACTATAGTAAAATCGTTCTTTGTGCTAGGTCTGTACGTAAGAAAATTTTTGATAAATTAATTGTTATTACCAGTTTATTGTTTTGGCATCCCGCAAAACTACTGGGCGTATTTCCATGAAATATTTAGTGTAAGGTACGCCTATAACTAATTTAAATACCTGAGTGGCTGAAATCAGGGATATTGACAAGAAGCTGCTTAGTGAAAAATAAGACATTGTTGTTTTCCATTATTATTTTTGTTTGTTACATTACACCGTTAGGTTAAAACCGATCGGCACATCATCTGGCAATGTTATAAATAGTGTGAGCGATTGTATTTACAACGTTATGAATAAATGCATATATTGTAATAACGTATTACTATACGTACTTTTATGTGGTATTTATAGACAAAATGTCGAATACAAATTCCGAGTTGATATAAGGGCGGAAAAAGAATTTATTCAGCTTTCGATCTGCTAAACACAAAATTAAGTGGCAAGCCCAATTCCGAGTCATGATAAAATTAAAGTGGCTTTTACTCTCAGTATGACAAATAAATGTTAATATTGACGAGTTATTAAGGATTTTGCCACTTGACGCAATCATTAAAAAGGAGGCGAATAAAGATTTTTTTTTTAATTTTCTGGCACCCAAAAAAAAATGTGTCATAGCTGTGAGTGGATTTAGAACCAAACTCCTCGTAAAGAGCGTGTTTAATATTTTCAGAGTAATATTTACGATGAAGTTAATGCATTACACTGGTATTTCTGTTGCTTAGATAATAAACTATTGTGGGAATGACACACGGGCCATTTTAACCACGGGATTGATATGAAAAAAAAAAACAGATGTTTCCCGGATTCGAACGTTGCTTTTTTTTTTTCCTTCGCAATCTGCGCTTTGGAAGATTGTCACATCGCCGAAATAGTCCAGCCGTTAATACAAGAGCATAAGCGATTTCATTCATAGTTCACGTAATTCTAATCTAAAATTGCAGCTGCACAAAAAAAAAAAAAAAAAAAAAAAGGTATTTAAAATAAAGTGAGATCAGTCTTTAGGTTCATAGAAAATTGTCATTGTCGTAAAACAAAATATGCATAGTTTATTTGTCTGAAGAGGTAAATACTGTCGGTAATATGAGTGGTTATTAGGCGGTAACTGATGAATTACTATATGTGATCACAGGCAGCGAAGACCAAAACACGCATACACACAGATGAACACACTCCTCTCACTTAAGTCATTTACGTTTCACATCTCCACTCATTACTGTCGAATACGCTGCCGATAAAACGTGGCCAGAAGAAGAAGAAGAAGAAGAAAAGAAGACGGGCTGTGACGTTGATGTGGAGATTCTGTACACTTATAATGCCTCTTTTTTTTTCTTTTCCCCATCTCGCTGTCAGACAGTGTCAATAATACGGTGGCTCGTTCGGTTTGAATCACTAGTCTCGAAGCCTGCCTCCTCCTGTTTCCAACTGACGTGGCGTTACGTACGTCACCGTCAGATCCAGTAAGGAACCTTTGGCACGATGACGTAGCCAGTCTGTCAAAGGGTCGTTAACGGAGCTTCAGCTATACAGCGGGAAAATGAGTACACTTAACTGAACTTTTCTTCTTGTTAAGTTTGCTGATTTTATTTTGCTGAGGAAAAAATTAATTTACTCTTTATTTTTACAGACTACGTTACATGATATATTAAGGCTCGACTTCGCCTATTATACAGAAAATCTTCGTTTGCTTGACATAATTTAAGTTTCAGAGAAATAATTTAAAATATTTGTTTATAAAAAATTTCATTTTTCGAGTTGTTGAATACTTTTGTGCCTAATTTTTACTGTGTGTTATTTGATGGTTCCAAAGAGGCAGAAACACGATGCTAAAATATAAATATTTTCTTGACTTTTTACAGCCAGCAGTTACACATAGTGAAAATTGAGCAGAAAATTATCAAACAACTCGTGAAATGCAAGTTTTCTTTAAACAAACGTTCTCGATAATTACGCTTAAACGGAAATTATGACACGAAACTAAGAATATGTGCAAAAGTGGTGAAACCAAGCCTTAAAAATAATCGAAAAGGTAATTACTTAGGTCTACATCAAGAAAGAATTAAACATAACGTAATAAGTGAAAATTTTGGAATAAAAATTAAGCCTTAAATTTATTGGTGTTATATAAATTATCGAAAAAATATATTATCCTACACTTTTAAATAAGAACGAATAGGACAAATTTTCTACACTTAAAATAAGAAAGTATGGGAAATATTTTTAATGTTGTAAGTAGCGTGGCCTAAAAAAGAAGGGCTGAGTAATTATTGCTTGTTTGAAGCTTATCAGGAGTAGAGTGCTGCCACAACAACAAGACTGATTCGTTCAAGACTGCTTCTCAGGGTCGTATCTCGAAAAGGATCACTCATTTCTTGTTCGATAAAGCAAATAAACAAATCGGCAAGCATTTCGTGTGTCGCTTGCTCCGAGCAACACGACGTGGGAGCACGCAAGAAGGAAGATCTTCTGGAGGCCCGCTGGCTCTCGGTTGCCTTCCGAGGATAGATCAGTTCCCGCGAGGTCGTTATCTCTTCAAGGGACGTGTTTGCCCGACGAGGTGGCAGACTCGTCTTCGTGTAAATCCGAGAGCTTCGCCCGGACTCGATAGTCTCGCCCGACTCGTTCCGCAGATGGGCAGATAGGGACGTCGATGTGCACACGACCACAACAGCGAAGGAACTCTCCGCGCTGCAGTGTCGCTTCCGGCAGTACTTGTCGTTTGTCTTCCTGCCAAAGATATGGCTGAAGACGTGAAGGCAGGAAAGTCTTCAAACACGCGTGCGATTTATTACTACTGGAACTGGACCAGAGTCTCTCCCAGAACGACGGAAGACTATAATGACCCACCGCGCAAAGCCCAGATTTGAAGCCCGTGAAGTTTTTTTTTTATCTGAGCAACGGAGGCTGCGTACTGAATAAAAACCGCACAATTTGGAATTATTCCAAGCAAAAGAGTCTTCGATGTGCTTGATAACAATCTGCAAACTTTCTTCAGCTGGCGGTAGCGACCGTACAAGTTCGTTGAAGAAAATATGTCGTAAACGTTGGCCTTTATGTGAAGATTTTGATGATGATGATGAGCATAACGTCATTGAATGACATGTCTTAAGGCACCGATATCAACCTAATAGGTAGAAAATGTAGAGAAATTGGGGGGTTACCACAACCGCACTCTGTAACATTCGTGTTAGTTACATTGTTTTAAATCGTGTGTTAAAACAGAAAATACAGTAATGCAAACACTTCTATTTTTGGACGCCTCTGCACTTTTCCAACAAACATCTGTGGGGGTCTCACCCACCTAATGATAACATGCGTCCCAGAATGATTGCAACTATAAGATGCCAAAGGCTGGTTTCACGTCAATTACATGTCGGTTTCTACGAGGCCCTTCTCGTTCACAAATTGTTTACTGATGACTGTAGCTGAATGATGGAATTTGATGGAAGATGTATTGCCTTGGGATTGCATGATGACTGGCCCAACAGTGCGACACCATTTTTCAGTGAGACGCAACAATATTTCACATCAGTACATAAATAATTTGATTGAAGAATCTGTTACTACAAATGAACAAAGTTGAGTTTACATTTTCGATTGTTAAATAGATTGCCTGCATAATTAGTGAAAATGTGCGAATTTACTCAGAAAATTCCTAGCATTCAGTATCTACTATACTATACGCTTATGGGACGCGTGAATACGCTGTATATTTTCTTTAAAAAATTACACGCACGTTAAACTGCGCTTGTTTTAAGTCTGCTTAGACATTTACTCAAACAGGTAATCTCATTAATTTAAAATTATTAGTAAAATCACGATATTTTTACGAACACATTCATGTCAGTGTATGAGTTTATTCTGAATGATGTATTTTTACAGCAAACTAAGTGGGTGTTAATGTGCCTCAGAATTCCAATGTCCAATATACTGTAGTCTCTGAACTTAAATGTAGAAAAAATGTAGTTTTACAGAGTTTTGTCGTATGAGCTTAAGTTTGTATTTGTAATATAACTGAGTAATATTTATTCAGTAAAAACATAGTTTTTCCCCAGTTCAATTATATTGAATCAACTATTTAAAAAAATGGAAATATTTATCACTCTATAAATATAATATGCCAACAATTACAGTCAATTACGGTAAAACCTTTTAATTAAAGGCTAGATGTTTGATTACATTTCAGTATTACCAAGGTGGGAATAAAACCATACTTCTTACTTTCTTAAACCTATCCATAACTAGAATCTGGCTCTAACCCTGTTCGTGTAAGTGAAGACAAAAATTTTGACGTAATATGTACTCACGTTTGATTTCATGAGTGTAAGCTGATTTGGTATGACCACGCAAAACGTTTTATTTTATTACTGTGCAAAATAACTTGGTTTACATAACTCACGAACCCTACAGTGGCACTGATATTGTCCTATATCACTGCTATAAATGGATATGAACATACGCGAGAGGATAAAAATGTATTTTGAAAATGGCGTATGGCATTTGGAAATATCACTAGCTGTTCCGTCGCAGACAACGGTATAATTGTAGATACGTAGGCGTACGGGTCAGGTATACTGTATATCGCTCTTAAGGTTCTTTCAAAATTTACTATATTTACACAGTAAAAATTTTCTTGTACTTTTAAAATAAGAAATTGGCAACCAGTTGCTAAAAATAATTGAAGCGCTACAAACAATTTTCTTGTAAAATTTGTAGTACTTATATTTGTAATATTACAAATTAATACATTAATTTCAATTTACATTATTGAGAAGTAGAAATTAAATTATTTTTATAGCACCCACTAAAACAACTGTAATGAAATATTATATATCAGGGAAATTTTTTTCTAATTGTATTCACTAAGAAAAAAAGTTTACCGGCTCCAGTACTCGAACCCGCATACTTCTGAATATACGGAAGAACTTTACTACATAACCAATTAATGTCACAAGCAGGATTATTGATTTAAGAGTTCAGATTATTGCCCGATAACTCTGGCAAGAATATAATAATTTTATCTCTTTTGAAAGGATTGAGGTTAGTGATTTAGGTAGTTCCTGCACTTCGGAAGGACATTAAGTTAGCAGTGGGTTGAACGGTTGCGGAATCGGAGTTTATGATGACATAACATAGCCTACTATTTTATGAAATTTAAGTCGGTATGACATTTACTGGCACTGCAAGTTTGCAAGTCAATAAATTGTCAGTGCACTCTATCCGGTCGGTTACAAAAATAACTCGGCGGGTATAACATTTATAGCAGCCTAATCGTATGAGCTTATATAGTTTGGGAAAGTATAAGTGAAAGGTAATGAAGTATTACCACTCGAAATAACTTTAAAAGAAAACACCCCCATCCCCCCCCCACCCCCAAATGCAATAGATATTAATTGTAAGTCGTTCACAAAACATTCGCTTGTTTTAAAGTGGAATAATAATCATTACAGAATGTAATAGTTTGTAACTTTAGCTTTTCGACTTAAAGTGATATCTGGTCATTACCAATGTGTGTCTAGTTGTATTACAAATACGGCTCTTGTAACGTCTCAAATAAGATATTTTACAAAGGATATTAGTAAAGTTTACAAAATATTTTACAGTGTAGTTTATGTGTACTTTTGATTTTGGTCTAATTGATAACGATGTTTGGCAAACAAGCCAAAGGTCTCAGGCTCGATTCCCAGCAGGGTATGTAGTGTTTTTTTTTTTTCACTTGCTTTCCGTTTTCACAACTTGATGCTACGTTGTTCCACTACGGAATAAATGAAAATCAATCCAGAAAAAAACTAAGTAGTCTGTGGTATTTAACATTCAGATAAGTGCGTTGAGATTTTGAGCACAATATTTTCCCGAAATAGAGTTATAGTTTCGAGTGCGGCGAAAGAAACATTTTTAAAATGCTTGGAATTTATGTACGGTATATGGCGGGCAAAGACTATTTTCAACGGAAAGTTGTAGAACAGTATACTTCGGGACTTAATGTAATGAGGATTAAATGAATTGGCTTTTTTTATAATCAACGCAATGATAGTTTATCTTAAGTAATGCTAATTCCTTTGTGTCTTAAGCTCTCCCCGCTATTTAGATTTATGTTTCGACAACGTAGGTGGAATTTTGCCACATTAGCAAAAAAAAAGTATAATTGAATGTTTTGCAACGGTCTGTCGTATTATAGGAAAGGAGTTCCCAAATTGAAATACATCTGTCTAATTAGTAATATTACAAAAAAAATCTGAATTGGTAAAATTTAAAGACCACATATCAAGTGTATACAAAGTAGGTACTTGCGCAAGTTGTGTTACAGCAGATTTGTAACTAACAACTAGGCTATATCCTTTCCAAAGTACAATATCACGCACTACATTATTCAGAAAATAAGTATAAAGAGGCAAAGCAAATTGTGAATTCAACGGGAAAGAAAACCGCATTTCAGTTGGCTACTACCAGCCTTAGAATAAGAACTTGCCAAGCAAAACAAAATAAAAAAAACATCACAAAACGTTCCTGGTGCTGGGCAATGATTTCGAATGTTCACGTTCATTGTTATACCTCCTTTGTGCTTCGATATCTCCTATTTGTGTATTATCTGAGTAGCATGATGTGCAGTATTCTTCCATGCCGTGAAAGGACACGAGAGTATCTTCGCCTAAAGGATCAATAACTATGAACAGTGAGTTAAGAAACACTCTAAATTTGAATCAGTTATTCCACGCAAGTGAAATAGTAATTAGTAAGCAGTTTTATGAATGGCCAATCAGTTAAATACATAGGAAATCAGCACACGAGGCGATGGAATGCACTGAAAACACTTGAAATCATTTAAACATAAAATGAAACTATAAGTATATTTTTTTAGTGATTTTGAATGCACGAAGGAAGCATTTTAAACCGTACCACAGGCAAATCCATCTGATTGTGAACAGTTTCAAATTTGCAACTCTACATATAGGAAAAGGTACAATTGAGACCAACACCGTCGCTGCAACCTCTGTAGTGTCTGGTCGCGTAACGACTAACTCAGTAGATCACCAGCTAGGAGGGGTGGTGGACTATGCCACACCGTTCCCCGTTTGGTGTATTTTTTTTTGGCCTGGACAGCGAGACACAAGTCATTCAGATCCCACAAATTACTTGGTTGAGGTGAAGTTTGCACCCAGAAAATTGTGATTTTCCACTCGTGTGCGGAATATTCTCTTAAGGAGTAACTTTAGAAAACTAGAATTTGTCATTATAAATCGCACTAACAGTATTGCCCATACAATATATATATATTATTTGTTGGGCGCTTTTTCGCAATAATACAATTTAAAAAAAATTAACTAAACCATTTATTTTAAATTTATTTCATAATCTCTAAAGTGGGCTATACGGAACTAAAGTTTTGATGTTATATTTCGGGATTAACATATTATTTTAAATAATGAATAATTTTCATGCAGTTTCAGGATTTTAAATATTGCGCTCACATGTTATCCTCGTCTAGGTTTTAGCATTTGCTTACACTTATGTCACAGCTTACAGAAATTTGGTTGTCTCTGTGAGTAAATTTTTTAAAGTTAGGTTAATTTTCATTGAAGGGTAACGAAAAAGTAGCTTGTCATGTAAGGTATTAAAAATCATTAACATTCACTATTACGAAACGTAAAAAAATGTTCTTTTTGCAAAAACAAAAAATGGAGTCCCACGCCTTTTTTTTCCTGGTGAAAGGTGGAGGAAGCCGTGATAAGTTGTCAGAGTTGCAAAGCTAATTATTCATATGTATTCGATTTTTATGTCAGAAAAACGCTGTGATGAAAAATGCCAATAAGCTTTCACCATACTTCAAACATTTTTCTAAGAAATATTTCAATGAAATGAATTGTGCAGCAATTCCTCCTTAGTTTGTGTTTAAGTATGCAATCAATCTAAAATAGCACACGGAGAACAAGTGAAAGAAGTTAAAGGCACAGTTCATGGACAATCAGATCACGCTTAGTTCCATGCACGGAAAGCCTAAGAACACGGATCCAGCAAGTTAGTTTTATTACTAAACCCGTAGTCGGTAGTAAAAATGGCATTAATGTACTTTTCCTCGAGTAGTTGTTGCGATTGGTTCTACACTCTACTTTAACCCCATTTATAACTCTCTTACTTCTGATAAGTTTCGTGGAGTTATTTCTGGCGTCAGTAAAGATACGTTCTTGAGTTAAGTTCCCCTACTCCGGGAATGCACTTAGCGTTCATATATTTCATATTACGAGCCATTTCACTTAACTTCCTTGTAAACAGCATGCATTCATGTCTGCAAGAGAAATGAGTTCCTAATTTTAAATCTACAATACAAATGCATATTTCCTTTTCCTCGCTTCACGCTACTGTCAGCATCTCCGTTGTACAGTTTTGGCGATCTGTAACTTAAATAGCACTGAGTTCGAATTCTGGTTGCCTGCGCAAAGTATAGATGACAGAAAGTTTTATTTTTCTTAGTTACTTTTGCGAAAATCCGAGATGAATGAAATTTTTTGGAACAAGGACTCAAGTTTGCAATTCGCTGAAGATATTTGACTTAAACCATGCTCGAACGAGATACATGAAAATAAGTAAATTTGCATTTCGCATATACACCAATATATTAATACACTTTTATCAAACTTCACACGAAAATTCCCATCCTACAGTGCAATTCCAATACGCTTTACATCTCATGCTACTATTATAATAACGAATGCCCTATAATTCCTTACCCACTAGCTATTTTAAACATTTCCTGCTGTTCTTAAGTAAAACATTACGTAGTAAAATTTATAGGCTTATTGCTCCTTCCTTTCCATCAAAATATTATTTTGTAGAGGCAATTTCGCTCTCCTCGTGAGTATAGTTAATTTGGCATGTTACAGTAAACTCTAGGCCAATACTTTATTTATAGCGAGTGAGTGCACGTATTTCGAGTTACTTAGTCGAACAGGGAGATTTTTTTATTTACAGGGAAAGGCGCTAATGAACGAACGACCAGTTGTCGCTGATGTATGGAAATGCTTAGTCCATCTCCCTAGTGAAGTACGCCACGAAGGCCTCTACTTACGTTCTCGCAATGCCGTTTCTAAGGTGGAGATCAAGTAAACCCCTTCTCTCGGTATTCTGTATATTCTGATTAGTTTCAAGCGATATATAAATATAAACGGAAAATTCAGTTTTTTTTTTCTTTTCGAACGTAACTTCGTGAAACTGGACACTACAATGACTCGCACCTAAGCCCTTACGAGTCTACAAAGTTCCCGGTGGAACCGGCGCTTTCCTCACCAAACCTCCCCTCCTGGTGGCCGATACCTATTAAAAGGTCATACCAGGAGCGCTTCTTTCTACTGTACGTTAACTCCCGCAAACAAAAGCTAGATCGGCTCTTTTGTTTCGCAGGGCGCCACCGGGAACTTTAAATTTTGTGTCCGTCATACTGATCCGAAAAGAATTTAAAAACACAAAAGCTAAATACTTACAACACAATACATTTAAACACTACCGCGCTGGCGCTTCTCCTACACACGAAAAATTAAGTATGACGGCATTCCCTTAGCGCATTCTCGGCCCAGTGCAACCAGGCTGTTTACGAGTCTACAATGTCATCAAACTTTGAGCCTCGAAGGGCTTTCCCGAGGTTGGTACATGCTGTGTGTTATCTAAGATGGATTGTCTTCTTCAGCGCCATTTTGCCGCTGGACCGTAATCGGTCCTGTCTGATACAGTTACCTGGAAGTATCACTTTATCAGACACTTTATCTTCCTGCCTGTAGTATATTCTTCTTAGAGTAATATAAATATATTAATCCCCTTAGTACCTGTAGAATAACGCTAGGATAATATGGTTTTCTAAAAATTTTGTTTTTAACGCTTGCTGTTTAACTAATATCTACGCCTATTTAATCAACAGATGAGAGATTAAATGGTAAAATTTTACTTTATCCTTTGCTATTGTATGTCACTGATAGGTTTTCGCAAAGTGGTTTTAATCTGTACCTCCCATATAGTGCTACTCTATAATTATGGCAGATATTATGAAAATTGCTCCACACAACTGACTCCCGTTGCAGTTCACTAATTCGCCAACTTAATTTCATTGATCAGCGCTTTAATGATCACTCATTACTGATTAAGCTATACAATTGATGTTTACTTTAAAATAATCTTTAAATTATATTGTTTCTCTATATACTTTTTAAAAATGTCTGTAGTTGCAGTTAAAAATGCTATCGCCAAGCGAAGGTCGGAACACATTATACTTAGTCAATGGGAGGTTCGAAAATACTGTTAAGCACTTTCAAGACCTTGCTAAAATTAATTTATCTGCTTTTGTAGCTCACTAAAATTTCAAACGTTTGTATAACTGGTCCTTAAAATCGAATCCATTTTATTATGAAAATGTTTGTGGGAATGAAATATTGTGATTATTTACCCACAATGAAAGCGATGAGCAGAATCAAAAAATAATAATGGACTAGTGTTTATAAAATAGTTTAGGGAAACATTGTACTTATTTATTTAATTAATTTTCATTGAATATATCAGAAGAAATTGATGCAACCTGAGAAAATTCAAATTTCATCTGACACTGCTACAGTACCAAGGATTGTTATGGTGAACCTTCAGACACTTTAAAACGTTGTTTTCCAGGACGTTTTTCAGGTCAGCAAAACAGTCGCTGGTCAGGACAAACTCGCGAATAGTAAACGATGCAGTTTTCCTCATGGATGCTGGAACAGACTTAGCCACGACTCCAACTGCGTAATCTTATTTCGAACGTCACTTGTGTTCCACTATCGGATGGTACCCGCCGCGATGCCTCATTGTCGGATGCATGCGGATGTTTGTTTCGCCGGCATGTTCCCGGTTGGTCGTCGCGAGACAGCAGTTTGTCGTGGGCAACCTTCCACGAGATAAAGGAGAGAGGAGAAATACTGCGCCACGATATCCCGTCGACGACTCCGTCTACTCTCCCGCTTATCTCGGCGACGGTTGTCCGCCGGACACGTCGTCGGTAAAGCCGGCACGCCGTCCACTTGCCCGCGGACCCCGGAGGACCTGGCGTTCTGGTTGGCGCGCCGCGCACGGGGGAAAACCGACCCTAATTGGACGCGCGCGTTAAGCGGCGTGGACGCGGTTCAGCGACTGACAAGACATGCCCAGCTTCCTTGTCGCCGGACCACTGTCAAGACATCACCACCAGCTCAGGCAGGTCTTTTCTCTCCACGGGGCAGGATTGAGCGCGTTTTCCTTTTTCCGATTTCGTCAGGTCGTGGTTGAATTGCCGCTGCGAAAGATTAATGAAAGAACCGCACGGCGGGGAATGCAAACGCTGCGAGCGCAAGTCGTTAAAACCGTAAGGTCTTTCATGTTCGCTCAGCGCAGCGACAGCTAATTCTTGCAGGTTTTGTCGGGCGAGTCGGCCATTTCGTCGAATGCACAGAAAAAAAAAATCAAGAGGACGCCGAGAGCAGCTGAAGGCACTAAAAGTGGACGTACTTGAACGAAAATAAAATAGTAACTTGTAATCTGTAACATTGGGTGATTTTCCTTCTAAGTGTCATGCCCTCGGAGCCATTAAGTGTAGCAGACGTTCAACGGGATAATATTTTCCGGAACGTCCAACTTATTCGCTTAGATGACTACCGAGGTGCTGCTCCCACTTCGTCATAACAACAGCCATACAGGGATTGTCACAGAATTCTGTCAATAGAGAATGGAAAAGCTATAGAAATTAAAATATTTTATGTAAGTCTTTCGGAATGTAACGAAAACTCAGCGCGAGAATTACATATAGGACTTATTATCACGGATCGTAAAATATAAGTTTTCATTTTGGCACACATGTCTAGGAACATGTTAAAGTTTTTAAATATTTATTTTCAAACATGTGTCTTACTTGGCAACGTGGTTGTCNACACATGTCTAGGAACATGTTAAAGTTTTTAAATATTTATTTTCAAACATGTGTCTTACTTGGCAACGTGGTTGTCTTCAAAATATTTTCTTATCAATAGCCTAAATTTAGTGTATATCATATTTAGCACACTTCATTCACAATTTCGCTTGAAGTTAGTTTTATTTATCACTTTAAGATTATGAAGATTATGCCAGCAGTGATCCAAAAAAAATTAACAACATTAAAACAATAAAGGAGCCGACCTGCATTTAGTAAGATCACAGCAATGGCCAAATAAACTCACTATTTTAGAGTGGTCATGTGAAACAAGGAAATAATTTTGGTATTCCATTAGAATCAAATTATTACCTGGTTCAGTTTTAAGTGTGACGTATGTCATTGAATATAATTACAAAAAAAATTAACATGCAAAACATTTAATAATTTGCGGCATGAATTCGCGAAGCAGTAATTATGTATAGCTTGCAGTGATACGAGTCTGTCTAGATATCAGACAGATATTTATTTCTGCAATATGAATGCACATTTTCCAATAAGCACACAA
Organism: Clitarchus hookeri; assembly: GCA_002778355.1. NCBI lineage: Eukaryota > Metazoa > Arthropoda > Insecta > Phasmatodea > Phasmatidae > Clitarchus > Clitarchus hookeri. The sequence continues at coordinate 24,088 of NQII01002672.1, forward strand.
AGTATGAAGGCTCACAATAAACATTTTATATACATGGAATACGTTGAATTTATGGTGCTACTTGTTTTCGTTTTAAGGGGACTTAACTTCTGGAAACGTAATGATTTCCTTCTCTTATAATTTTAACAGTTGTCACGATATTTCATTAACTGAAATAATTGCAAGAACTGTATGGATTTCATATAGTTTAAGGCAGTATAAGGATATGCATTTTCGTTTTCATATTTTGCGGAGATTGATGGGAAAACAATGTAACGCAACTGAAGACGCAGGATTTCTCATTTATTTTTGTACTAGACCTGTGCTCACAGGTCCTAGGAACATTGATATGATTGTACTTAAAATACACAAAAAAATCACAATTTTGCAACAAAATAGGTATAAATACAGAAGTGAAATGACAGTGTGGCTCCTTTCATGTAAGCATACTCAGCCGCTCATTGGCCGCACGGGGCTGTTAACACGGTCCTTGGGTATGATTGGCTAACCCACGTTTCGAAATATTCCCTACTGCTCGGGCTGCTGTCATGTAAGTTGGCCTCCAGGAGCCGGCAAGTGAGGCCATATTGCTGGCCAGTAAGGCCATTTGTTATGTGGCTGGATCCGAAGGGCACACCGCCATTTTACTTCTGCACCCGTAAGTATTCTCTGACTCTGGTGAGATTACATTTTTTTGCATCGTCGTCAGAATGGTTCAATTGGACATATGCATTAAAAATAGGTCTATTAAGTCCCTATTGGCATGAAGCATTATTGGAGATTGACAATTATATACCAGGAAGGCGGGTTCGAGGTTGGGGGAGATAGATTAACAGGAGTAAAGAAGTAAATGCCAGCGGGTGAGGATGCTTTACAGGTGGCGCGATCTCATTTCTCGGTACGAGGTAATTGAACGGGACTCGGGGAACCGCTGGCGCGCGGACGTCTTGCGATAGGATCTCCCGCGGTGAGCCCGCCATCGCAGTTCGTGCCCGGGCCCTGAGGCGTGTCTCTGCTAGCGTTACAAACCAC
>NQII01002672.1:25156-95021 GCA_002778355.1 Clitarchus hookeri
GCGGCGCGGCGCGGTGTCTTGCCCGAGAGGCAGGGTAGGGTGGCTCTTAACGTGGGGGCTCGAGAGACGGATGTGCCATTGTGAGCACGGCGCCGAGCACCTGTTTCGTAATTGGCATGCAAGTGGCTGGCGGCTAGCTGAGCTCATGCTGGTGATGGTCGGTGAGCGATTTCAGTGGGAGCAGTGATCGCCGAGACCTCGGTTTCGTACACAGCATCTATAACATAGTCTGTAACATTCAGATGCAAAGAAGAATAGAGAGAGAAATAGAGAGGGAAGAAACTTGAACGGCTCTTAGCATCGAGGTCTTTACAGCCGATGAGGGTGAAGCGAGGTGAGTATGAAAGGGCTGGGGAAACGGGAGATCCCTGAGAACACCCGCCGATCAGCGGCATCGTCCTGCACGATTCCCATGTACGAAAATCCGGGAGTGACCCCGCCAGGGAATCGAACCGGGTTCGCTTAGGTAGTGGGCGAATAGTCTAACCACTGCACCACCGCGGCCCCTTAAAGAGAAAGGAAAATGCATATAAAGGCATACCTGGAACCACCTGTATTTCGGCTTGTCTGATGGCGGGCTGGGCTGCGCTAATGGCACCCCAAATGAGGGCTGCAAGATGGATACTCTGTGACCGGCCTCTATGGAGTGTGTCTTTTAGCGCTATAAGCTACCAAGTGGTGTCGGCTTTGCCCAACAGCAGGGCGGGTGGAACGAGTGGCGCCCAACGTGGGGCCGCGAGACGGATGTTTCATTGTGAACATGTTGGCAGGCACATATTTCATAATGTGTATAGAAATGACTGGCGACTAGGTGATTTCACGTCAGTAACGGTCTGTGAGTAATTTCATTGGGTGTGGCGATCGCCAAGTCCTCGGTACTGTACACCACGAGATATAGTTCGTATTCTGGAACATTCAGATTCGCAGAGGAATAGCAAGACGAAGAGGATGTATGGCATCACCTGTATTATCGGCTTCTATGATTGGTTATTTTCCGGTAGGAGGGGGCAGTACGATTGTCACCCCAACATGGTGATTCAGAGACAGATGTCCCAATTTGAGCGCATTGCAGAGCACCTGTTTCGTATCCGGCGCAGAAATTATTGGGGACTAGGTGATCTCAGTTCACTGGCGGTCGGTAAGTAGTTTGACTGGATGCGGTGATCGCGGAGGCAGAGTAGATAAATTCAAAAAGGCGAAATGGCAAAGCGTTTCCTTTAATGTGGGCTTGCCCATTAGACGACAAGCTGCGCGAGGCTCTGGGAACAGACCTTGTGTCTGGTTGGCTACTGCGTTCTGCGAGAGGTTCCTTATTGGCTGGGTTGCCTGCTGGCAAGCGAGTTACCAGGTGCTTATTGGCGAACGACGTTCCGACGTATTGCTGGTTAGTGCCGCAACTTTGCTGGCGTTTGCGGCTGGAGTTCGTGGAATAGGCGGCTGTTTCCTCTTTTTATTGTTAAGTACTCAGTGACCTCAGTGGCGTGCATAGCATCTGGAACGAAGTCTGCAACTTTCGAATGCACAGATGAGTAAAGGCCCTTTCACACCATCTAATTTTTCTGTAAACTACCTACAATTCTTATTGAATTCAATTTATTTAATGCCATATGACGTCATACGAACATCACAATCGCGGCCATTATATGTTTCAGTTTCTTGAATGTCTCAGCATCCTTTAAGATTTTAGTTTAGAACATTTTATATATTTTCTTGAATCCAAAATTTAAATCGCCGATCACAACGGTGTACATACTTAAAGTTGTTACAAAATAAGGACGCATATTTTAAAAAAAGAAAGTGTACAAAATTAAGAAAATTTGTCTTGGTTTAACCAATTACTTTCGTGTCGTGCTTGAGTCGCAGACACTTCTAAAAATTTACTTTTGTTATTTTTTAAAATGGTTACATTAAAACGTTTGTGAAACATTTTTTTTGTGGAGACTTAAAAGCTTATTGATTGCAATTTATTGAAACCCAAATTAAGTTATATTTAAGTTCAATAAATTTAATTCTCTAAATATTTTTTTTTTGGAGATGGCCTTAAGACATATTTTCAAGTTAACAGAAAGTTTTATATTTGCAAAGGCTTGCATGTCTGGCACCACCTGTATTTCGGGCTTGTATGATTNGGGGGGGGGGGGTGGTTAAAACGAACGGAGCCGAAACGTTATGGCTGCAATGCGGATGCTCTGCCATCATGCTGGCTAGTAAATATTTAATTTGTGAAGAGCTCGTGTTTTTGTCAAAAGCAGGCGACTAAGTAATCTTGCTACAGTGGCTGCCGGTGAGTATTTTATCTCGTGCAGTAACTGCGGATACCTCTACGTCATGCATGAGGTTTACTTAACTCTCTAACATATCCTGCCATACTCAGATACATAGAAGAATAAAGTACATCTTCAAAAAAGAGCTAAAAAAAACTGGTAAAGGCGTGCGTATGCAAATAACAGAGGTATGGAACCAATCAGAGTAACGCGATGCGGTCGGCAGTGCCTATATAAGACAACAAGCGTCTGGAAAAGTTGCTAGATCGGTTACTGCTGCTACAATGGTAGGTTATCAAGATTTAAGTGAGTTTGAACGGGGTATTATAGTCGGTGCACGAGAGATGGAACATAGCATCTCCGAGGTAACGATAAAATTTGGATTTTCGCGTACGACCATTTCACGAGTGTACCGTAAATATCGGGAATCCGGTAAAACATCAAATCTTCGACATCGCTGTGGCCGGAAAAAGATCGTGAACGAATGGGACAAACGACGACTGACAAGAATCATTAAACGTGACAGACGTGTAGTCCTTTTTCAAATGGGCGCAGATTTCCATGCTGAGGCATCAGCAAGTGCCAGCGTGCAAACTATTCAACGGACCATAATTGTTATGGGCTTTCGAAGCCGATGGCCCACTCGTGTACCGTTGTTGACTCCACAACACAAAGCTTTACGCCTCTTCTGGGCCCGCCAACACCGCCATTGGACTGTTGATGACTGAAAACACGTTACCTGGTCTGAAGAGTCTCGTATCCAATTGTATCGTGCGGATGGACGTGTACGGGTATAGAGACATCCTCATGAATCCATGGGCCCTACATGTAAACAGGGGACTGTTCAAGCTGGTGGAGTATCTGTCATAGTATGGGGCATGTGCAGTTGGTGTAAAATGGGACACCTGATACGTCTAGATACGACTATGACAAGTGACAGATACGTAAGAATCCTGTCTGATCACCTGCACCCATTCATGTCCATTGTGCATTCCGACGGACGTGGACAATTCCAGCAGGACAATGCGACACTCCACACGTCGAGAGTTGCTACCGAGTGGCTCCAGGAACACTCTTCTGACTTTAGACACTTCCATTGGCCACCTAAATCACCAGACATGAATATTATTGAGCATATGTGGGATGCCTTGCAATGTGCTGTTCAGAAGAGATCTCCACCACTTCGCACTCCTGTGGATTTGTGGACTGCCCTGCGGGATTTATGGTGTGAATTGCCTCCTGCATACCTTCAGACATTAGTTGAGTCCATGCCACGTCGTCTTGTGGCACTTCTGCGTGATCGCGGGTCCTACACGATATTAGGCAGGTGTACCAGTTTTTTTTGGCTCTTCAGTGTATATATTAGAAAAAATACATATTTGTCTCTCTCCAATCCTTCTTGCCAAAAAAAATGTCTTCATGTTTTGGTGCAGAAACAGCTCATTTCCGGGTCCGGGCAAAGACCTCTCGGAAATCCTGTCATTCGAGTCTCTCTTTTCTGCTTTTATTGGACGGTTACTGCCGCAAACTCTTTTAATTTTCTCACCTGTTCTTCTGGCTCATTTTTTTGCTGCGGTGGTCATCGAAGGGTAACCAATCATTTGAGGTTACCTGTCACTGCATTTATATCTTCTTTTTATGAAGTATTCGGCCCATTACTGTTCTCTACCTTTGGTTTCTTCCACACAATTTTTGCGATTCCTTTATTTTAGTTCTGAATTCCTTCATGCAGATTTAGGTTTTCGTTCAATTACTACATAGTAACTGATATTTATGTTAAAACTATAAGGTAAAGATTTATTAAGCTAGAACTGTAGTATTTTTGCCATAAATAAGATTTTGAATTTGCAGTGACGTGTATTCTATCAGACACTATATGTTTACTCGATCATACAGCAAACATTACCGAAGAGGATTTTACTGTAAACTGTTTCTCGAGTATTTTAAAGTTTATGAACAACATAACCTTAAAAACTCAATTAACGTAACCTTAAAAAAGTTTGATAGTTATTTTCTTAGTTATTTTTTACTATCATTTGGTGGAATATATTTTGTGAGATGGTAACGTGCAGCTCTCTCTTTCTTTGTATGTATGTGTGTATATATATATTTATCACTATATAATTCTAATTAACAGAAAATCCGTGTAGATCACTGTCGAACTACTCAAATGCCCCGAATTCCAATGTCTTTATAGGTTTCATTTGAAATATTTTCATAAAAACTGATTTAGAGTGCACTTGAGGTAAGGTATTTTTTCCCCCCTTTTATTATCATATTTTGCAGGTAGGTCTAAACAATATATTTACACGTAATTTCTTTTAGGATGATAAGCAAAAGAGAAAGTTCAAGAACTAATTTTCATATTGCGCCCTACCAAGTCATCACCCTGAATATGCTGTGGTCTTACGAAGGCCACCTCTACACTCAGCCAGACTGCACAAACATACATCTCCGTAGGCTTCCGCAAGCCATGGTTTCATTAATGTTTTTTTTTTCTAACGAGTTATGTCTACTTCAAAATTTAGCCAAAATGTAGTTTTCTGGTATCATTCATTAGCAAAAAATAAAATTGAACTAAAGTATTGCTTAGTTCTTGAAACAGCCGGTTTATTTTAACTTACTCGAGCCCCCTATATAGATCTCTCCATCTAATCACACAAACTCGAAGACTTCAGGTACTATAGAATTTAACTCATATTATTTTCTTTGTTCCGCATTACAAATCAATACATGAAAAAATAAAACTTTTATGTTATATCTCGAAAACTACTCTACCGATTCTCGCCAAATTTGGCACGCAAGTAAAACTATAGTAGCCATGTTATCATATAAAGTTTAAGTGAATGGAGCACTACTTTACATAATGGCAATACAGATAATTTAGGTTTATTTGCTATATCTATTATACCGTTGGGACCACGGTGGATGAGGGGTTAGACTGCTCGCCTCTCACCGAGGCGAACCGGGTTCAATCACCGACTGGGTCACTCCCGAATTTTCGCAGTGGGAATCGTGCCGAACGATGCTGCTGGTTGGCAGGTTTTCTCGAGGATCTCCGGTTTCCCCCACCCTTGCATTGCGGCGCTGCTCCATCCTCACCTCGCTTCGCCCTTATCGGCTCTCAAGACCTCGATGTTAAGAGCCGCCCAAATCTCTTCACTCACTCACTATTATACCGTTCAGCAAATTACAACCAAAGTTTGAATAATAAAGTAGCTACATATTGCAAGCATCATATATGCTAATGCATAGACACTTTTGTCAGCGATTTTGTAAAATAGTGCCAGAAGAGTAAATGAAATTTTTGTCATATCTCGTTAGACAATATACGGATTGCTATCACATTTGGCAAAAAAAAAAGCAGTGCTGCGATAGTCCATAAGAGGGCCGGACACTAATTTTCAAAATGGCGACCATATGAAATTTAAGCTTTTTATATTAAATGCATGAAAACATGAAACCAATTTAAACTTAACTTTGTACGTTGAAAGTATCTACTACAATCATCAACTATGTTTACACAGAGCCTCTCTTTCCGCCATTTTGTAAGATATCAGCACATGAAGTAATACTATTATTGTTCCTTATCTCGAGAAACAATTATATCATTCCACCAAATCCATGCGACGAGTTATACTTTTTGTAGTCCACCTAAGTTTATATGATTTATAGATTTAGTCACAAATTTTCATAATAACAGCCACGTAAATATTTTTGCGTGGCATGCCACATATCCCAAACAATTTCAACTGAACTTTATATTCTGGCAGTGTCTACTACAATGTGCTAATACATAACCTTTTTCTCCGTCATTCATCAAGATCGTCACTTGAAATAATGGACACCTTACGCCATATCTCGGAAATCAATCAACCGATTTCCACCAATTTTTTCACGGAATTAGTGCTTAGGTAATCCACGTAAACTTATATTTTTCAGTTGGGGGCAGGACATATTTTATTACGTCTATATAAATAATTTTAGATTAGTATGTCAAACAGTTCAACAAAATCCAACCAAATGTTTTATGCTAACATTATCCACTGTTCTGGCACCATTTCTAATGATATCTCAGTCAATGAGAAGTCTGTCTAGGCTTTTAAGAACATTTGCTCCCATAGGCTCATACGTTTTCAGTAAAATTGTGTTATGTTCTTTGAAAATTGTCACATTAAGTGTAATATGAAAACGAAATAATATTAATGAAATAATTTTATACTAGAAATGTTTTTTTAAATTGCTGTACTGCCTGAAATCATGCGAATATTTGTAAATCGAACACTCAATATGCTCTTTTCTCAGTACGGAGTTTGGTCTATATTGCCAGTTGCTTACACGTGGTTCAATATTTATTGGGTTGTTAGATTTTATAAAAATTAATTTAATTGTATTTTATGACCGTTTGATTCAACCCCTTAAGTCCGTTGTTCAAGCTACAATTTTGACACATTCTATGTCGCACGAGAAACCCCGGACATCCAGTGACACAATGCACGCCATCCGGTTATTTCCATTCCGATCTTTATCTAGTTGACAGAGGTGCATTGATGCAAACGAACCTATTCACACTGTCTGGTTAAAAGCCGCCCGTCACATATATGTGGATCGAGAGCTCACCCACTTAACACTTATCAGTTTGGTATTCGCCATCCGGCTGGAATTGCGTTTTTGTCGGAAGGGAATTTCTCGTCCGACGCCGGATGGGCGGAAACCAGAGCGTGTGCAACGGGCCTTTTTCTTCAATCCAGTCTTACACGGCATGAAACACCTAGAAGGTCATGAACGAGCTAACTACAGATATTAGGTTCACAGTGACTGGCAGAGAAGTTCTTTACATCATTAACTTATTTCTTTATAGATATTTTCTACTGAAGCTCACCGTCCGACACATCCAAGTGAAATTTCTGCACGTAAATACTACTTAAGTTACGTCACCCACTGATACTTACCCTTGCAGACTGTTCACGGTGAAGTGAGCACTTTTGAGGCTCTATTTACTTTTTACTATCAGCCATTTTTATCCTTTAACCACTTTTTATGTTGCCATGTAAGTTATAAACACAGTTTGTATATTCCACCGCACTTGGAAGTTAACGTCTAAGACTAAAATAAAATATATGATGTATTTCAAAAGAGAGGGTTTTCTAAAGTGCTCACTTTACCGTGAATAGCATATACCTGAGGTAGCACTAGAATGATCTACCGCCCGTTTACCAGTGAGGTACCACGACGTTTGCACGAGTGTCAGGATAAGGCTTTACAACATTTATATACATTATATTAAACTTGCAAAACTCAGGACTCTAAATCAGGAATGATGACTGAGTGCATGATATATTCAGATAAAGTGTTATAGCTTAGACACGTTTAGTCTTGAAAAAGAGCAGCCTTCTGAAAACCGTAAAAACCAATGACATGAGTAAANTGTTATAGCTTAGACACGTTTAGTCTTGAAAAAGAGCAGCCTTCTGAAAACCGTAAAAACCAATGACATGAGTAACAAACCGGTTTCGTTTAGTGCTTACGATATGAGTCAAGTCTTGGACCGAAGAGAGAGTAAAATGCGGTAATGTAGAAACCTATTTACGACTCCTAATATAGCGACATTCACCAATGCTTCACCAGTAAATCACACTAAAAAAATTTAGCCAACACAATTACTTCCATTATAAAAGTGGCACGTATGAACCAAGTTTATATATTTTTAATAAATTGCCTTGACGTATATGGGCAGAAAATAGTATAAAACTGCTGATCATAAAAAACTTGATTTGTTATACTTTTATACTGTTGAAGATATTGGTAACCATCTTTTTAATAACTGGTGGTTTTAATAGTACCACATAGGATATGTGCTGAGAATCAATATCACTGATCTCGTTGTGGATATCATGGACTCTAAAATTAACTAGGAATAAAAATATGTTGCTTTTATGTTATGATAATAAACAGTTATATAAGTCTTGTACGTNTGTTATAGCTTAGACACGTTTAGTCTTGAAAAAGAGCAGCCTTCTGAAAACCGTAAAAACCAATGACATGAGTAAAAACCGGTTTCGTTTAGTGCTTACGATATGAGTCAAGTCTTGGACCGAAGAGAGAGTAAAATGCGGTAATGTAGAAACCTATTTACGACTCCTAATATAGCGACATTCACCAATGCTTCACCAGTAAATCACACTAAAAAAAATTAGCCAACACAATTACTTCCATTATAAAAGTGGCACGTATGAACCAAGTTTATATATTTTTAATAAATTGCCTTGACGTATATGGGCAGAAAATAGTATAAAACTGCTGATCATAAAAAACTTGATTTGTTATACTTTTATACTGTTGAAGATATTGGTAACCATCTTTTTAATAACTGGTGGTGTTTATAGTACCACATAGGATATGTGCTGAGAATCAATATCACTGATCTCGTTGTGGATATCATGAACTCTAAAATTAACTAGGAATAAAAATATGTTGCTTTTATGTTATGATAATAAACAGTTATATAAGTCTTGTACGTTTTGTAATACGTAATACGTTTTGTTTGTACATGTTATGTGAATATTGACAAGCTCCACATTCCTCAGTATCTTCTGGATATGTGACGAATGATAATAAATAAACATGCCCGATGTATGGCCGAAGTATTAGAAACTAAACTATTCTTTAAGTAGACCTTGTGTGATCGTGTTTGTTAAAGCCTCGCACCAATGTGGCGAAAAGGCCATAACTGGTGACAGTTCAATCCAAACACGCGCCATGACTAAAAAAAACTTCCTGAGCATCGAGCCAGTTGTGTGATTCTAAGAAGCTCGCTGAATTCATGGCTTATCGTCGTGTTTCAATATTGCGCATAACCATTCGACTTAAAAACAGAAATGTGGATTTCCCCCGGTTTGAGATGCTTGCATAGTACGAAAGCAAGGTATCAAAGGAAATGTGCTTAAAAAAAGCCTTCCTAGGTGTCACGTGGATCTCATCGTAAGCTGTCGTGTTTGTATTGAATATTTAATTGTAAATCATTTTTCAGGACTGAATTGAAAGTGGATATTCTGTTGCCGATTCATGAATTTAGTTATTGAACGTAAATGTGCTCGTTGAAAAGTGTCAGTCAGCAAAAACAGCTTTATGTAACCCTCTGCTTATGATTTTTACTTTTCTGTAAAAAAAATGTATGTTGAACTATGGCGGAAATGCTGTATCTATCCTGAACTGACTGCTGCATTAGAACTCCACAGTCAACGCTTAAACATTCTGAGGGAACAGATCCCACGCGGAACTTGCTTTCGCTATTTCCCATTCCCGTCGCAATGATTCCTTACGGCCGGACGTGACCTTGAGATGTTAGAAATATTGTAACGCGGGAAGCCCAGTGAGAGCGAATTGAGTTAACAGGCGGACGCGAACACAAATCAAGCGGGCAAATACTTCACGGTGAGGTGTCTGTGCCGCACACACGCCGTAAACGTGCAATTAGGAGTTGTGGTAGTTGTAATTGATTGTAACCTTCTTTCAAATGTTGGGAGGAGGAAGCGTGGACGCGGTCGATTGTACCCGTGAANAAATCACGCGGGGGGGCGGGGGTGGGACGGCGGAACGCTCTCGACCGAGTGATTAACAGTCTGATAGACACGGCTGGGAAAGTGGCCCTGTTGGGAAAGAAGCACTGCTCACGTCCGCAGGCTTAACTTGGCTGCCTGCTTTTCGCTTGCGCGTTCGTGCTGCTGTTACGACTAACTGCAAGGAATTCTAGTAAAATAACCGACTTTTGTACGGTAATTTACATTTATCACATTGAAAGTGTTTTTTTTATGGCAGCCGCCTACCTGGGGTTAGAACGGCGTTTCAGTGTGTTTAAAATCTAATTTTTTTTTTTTTTTAATTTTAAAGGGAGCACGTAAAAGTGCGTCCAAAATCGAGCCTGAAATTCTTATCTATGAAAAGAAAACACACTCCAAGCCTAGTCGTGTGTGGTACTTTCAAGACATCGGGCACATGCGAGACATTGGTTTAAAGCCTTCCAACACGGCTCAAAACAAACTTTTCAAACTGCTGTGCATCGAACCTTGCTACGGTATCGCGTTCAATAAATTGACAGGGTCGCCACTTTAAAGTCCCGTAGTTCTAGCTGTACGACGGGAACAACTGCTCACGAGTTCACAACTTTGCGCATGGAGGCGACATCGCTTTGCATGATCCGGCCGGTGTTTACCGTAGCGCTTCGTCGATTTTTGACTCGCACACACGCAAACACGCCACTTACTGGGTGGTGGACTTCGAGACGAAAAACCGGATCTGATCTCCGCACTTGTTAACCACCGAACCTCTGCTTATTTCCTGTAATTACAGGTGTCGCGAAACTGAGCTGCTGAGGCTGTTTTGAGATTCGCGATGAGTTCGCATTTACCTACATACTCGTATATTTAACGTGACCACTTATACTACAATAGATGGCGACACTTCAATTTCTTCAGTAATACTAATAGGTATAACTGAAAAAAAATGCATCGATAACTATACGAATATTTTCGCGCTAATATAATTTTGGTTCGTGAATGAATCATGCTCCTAAAACATTCAATTAAATATTATAAAATTAACTTTATATATAGAACAATATACAACATAAGATTATGTTACTGCAGAAACCCAAAACACATAAAAAGAAAAAAAAATTGAAAATTTATGTGTTAATGACCGTGAATTCACTTGATGTTCCTTGAATTCACGTAAAGTNTTGATGTTCCATGAATTCACGTAAAGTTTGTTACTGACGAAACAAAGCGTACGGAATTGTGTTGAAATTTCTTGATATTCCTATTAGCCTAAATATTTTCCGGTATATTCTCGGAAATTTTTTTTCTCACAGTGCATTTGGCTGCACGAAGCTGGAAATTAATAAGCTTCGTAAGTACTATTAATTCAAGTTGTTATCGAGGATACGCAATAATTGAAAACAATTCTACGATGAAGAAAGAACAAGTAAAAAATTCATCTCTCAAAAAAAAAGCTCTAAAGCTGGAAATGAATAAGCTTATTAAGTACTATTAATTCAAGTTGTTATCGAGGATACGCAATAATTGAAAACTATTCTACGGTGAAGAACGAACAAGTAAAAAATCCATCTCTCAAAAAAAAGCTCTAGTAGACAATGTGATTTTTATTTGTCTCTGCATTCCATCCTTGTGGCTGAAATTTCATTGTTATAGACCTGAAAATATAATCCACACCATCGTTGCTACTCTTTACATAAGCACAGTTTACCTTTCGCTCTACTAATAAATTTTACCAGACGGTAAACGTCATGGTATCTGACGATGCCATCTCAACGTATCACAGAAAAATTAAAAACAAAAAATAAACTAGTACAGTACTAATTTAATGACAAGTGACAGTTACCTATAAATTTAANTTTGTTACTGACGAAACAAAGCGTACGGAATTGTGTTGAAATTTCTTGATATTCCTATTAGCCTAAATATTTTCCCGTATATTCTCGGAAATTTTTTTTCTCACAGTGCATTTGGCTGCACGAAGCTGGAAATTAATAAGCTTCGTAAGTACTATTAATTCAAGTTGTTATCGAGGANAATAAGCTTATTAAGTACTATTAATTCAAGTTGTTATCGAGGATACGCAATAATTGAAAACTATTCTACGGTGAAGAACGAACAAGTAAAAAATCCATCTCTCAAAAAAAAGCTCTAGTAGACAATGTGATTTTTATTTGTCTCTGCATTCCATCCTTGTGGCTGAAATTTCATTGTTATAGACCTGAAAATATAATCCACACCATCGTTGCTACTCTTTACATAAGCACAGTTTACCTTTCGCTCTACTAATAAATTTTACCAGACGGTAAACATCATGGTATCTGACGATGCCATCTCAACGTATCACAGAAAAATTAAAAACAAAAAATAAACTAGTACAGTACTAATTTAATGACAAGTGACAGTTACCTATAAATTTAAGGGACTTTAGAATGATCTGCAAATAGCTCAGGTTTAAATATACATAATATAAAAACATTACTTTCTCGAAACAACATAACGCAGTTGTTGAAAAAGTTCCTTCTGTGACATAAACTAATTACTTCATATAGGCGTTATTAATTTAGGTAAATGTAATAGTTGATTCATGTGATAGTAATACTAAAAATTATATATGGATAAGAAAAGGTGTAAATTTTATATCTGTATTTAAGTTACGTAATCAATATTTTCGTTTTTGAGTAGTCACATTTATTGTCGAAAAACATGATTATATCACAAAAACTAGCTTCTTACATGATTAGATAATTTCGATAACAGAGAAGGTTGAATGAAAACGAAAATCTAAAGTGATCAATCTAAGTGTTTTAACACATTGCATAATAATAATAATAACAACTTTAAGCTTTAGTACACATCAATTTAGTTCTACGTGCACAATAAAAATGAAATGAAATACGCGTACTTTAAAATGCGACAGTTGTGCTATTTTCTATAATGCACAGTCTTGTGAGGAGATATAAATGCAGGTTTTTATTTGAACATTAGTCTGCTTGTGGTGAAACGTTTTGAAGTCAGTGAAAAAATTGTTCAATTTGTGACGTAGATAAATATCTATTATATTATTTCAATTTCAGTGCCAAACGTATACAGATACAGGTGATAAACAACCGGATATCTGACGAATATAAATGTTTGAGACAAATGTTTAAAAGAAATTGGTTATTTGGAAAAAAAAAAAAAAAACACTTTCGGTCCCACAGTATTTCTTGTCGCAATGGAGAAGCAATCACTGCGCCAAGGCGTCAGTTAGATATATTTTCAACTACTCATGAAAATGTCTTTTGATTACTATTTCCTTCACGAACTCTGGAAGTGTAGGCATGGAGGTAATAATATTTGCTGCAGTATTTCTTATGTAGACGATGTAGTTTTATGTGGCAGAAATAAAGTGGAACATAAACTTTATGAATTTAATATGATCCTCATAATTTTCGTACCAACAATTGCCTTAAAACAAGCGATTTTAAGTGTAAATTAATTGTAAAAGTTATTGCCCAACTAATTTTCATTACTCCGGAATAAAAAGTTTTTTAATTCTTAGATATTACGTAATATGTTATTAACACCGGGATCGTCGCAGCGATTATGTGGCATTCATTATTTTCCCACGCGAAAGGACTCAGACGGATGTGGATTTATATAACGTTTGTTATTTTCACCACAGCAAGTTTACGGTTTTTACTGGGTCAACGACTTTACTGCAAGAGGAATGCGAATGTACAACGATTAACTTTTAAAGAGCGTATAGAACAGGTTTCGCTGGGATTCACTGCTTACGCAACTTCCCGAACTCGATGGCGTACAGTTGGGTAGCCAACCTATTTTGAAACATCCCACGCCTGTGCGTATTACGCAAGTCGGTAAGTGAGTAGTGTACGTTTGCATCTAGGACTGGCCTGCCAACAACGTCACATCATTGAACATCTACAACATTCGTGTTCGGAATGCCGATATCGTTAACATCTGTCAGATCTCATATTGTTTGTTTTTATCTTGACAACGGATAACTCTAATTCTTTGCATTTAAAATCCTTTCATGACTGTTTAAAGTGCGTTCATTATCATTCCCGAACAATTCTTAATGTTAGCCACTGACCATGAACGCTGTACAAAATATTTTCATAGTTTGCATCGCAAACGTTTTCACAAAAAATTTAAAGTGAACATTAAAGTATTATACTCACTTCTTAATATATATATATATATATATATATATATAAACCGCGGCACCCTAGATTTTTGAGTTACTATAATTTGTTCGCGGTCCAAGAGAAAGTATGGGTTGATAATACGCACGGTCTGTACAGAATACCATGCCAGACTTGACAAATGTATTTTATTATGTATTTTTATAATGCGCCTGCTGTCCTTCTTTCATTGAAACCAATTAAAGGTGGCTCATAACTTATTTTGAGGGAGGTATGTTATTTGTTTTATTACTGAGTGAATAACTATTATTTTGTTGTGAAAATTTCAATACCACGATGATATTCAGAAAATCGATACGAATCGTCAGTAAGCATTAACGTCATCGGGCTTAACTTTTATTTCAAATTTTTTGAAGCAAAGATTTGCGTTGTACGGGATTGTTATGAACTCAATTCAAGAACGTCATTTGTTATTTATTAATTAGAAATGAGATCGTGAACATAATACGACTTAAGATATATATAATTATTATTAAGAGTTATATGCTTCTTTGAAAATCGAAATTATCAAATAAATTCATTTCGTAATTATTAGCAAAGACTTGCAACGAAACGAAAAAATTCCTGGATGCGAAAGTGACTTCAGTCGATACCTGACGTTTGTTAAAATGTTGTGGTGTTCATAATTCCAGCATATATACATCGAGTGGTGTTTGGATAATATTTTATATGCTGTGATTTGAAACCATGTTCTTAATTATCTGATGTGGGGTGACTCGGCGGAGTTTTGCAGTTTAATGCAGGGCAGTCACGTATGAATTTGTTTCTACCTTCCTTTTCCATTTCACAGTAGCAGAAGTCGTGTATAAAATTTAATTTATCCTTTTCGCCAAGTGTGATCTTGTTTACATTAATTGTTTACTTTGCAATTAACGGCTCATTTAAAACGGAATACATCAAAGCAAGAAAATAATTATTTTAAATTTTATGAAAAATATGTTGACAGTTTTTAAAGGATGCTAGACAAGCGGTGTGAAATTTAGTTTTACATCTAAGTTAATTATACCGATGTAAAGCTTGCTTTGCGTCACCAACATAAGTATGTTTCGAAACAATAAATTCAGTTACCTGTCCTGATAAATGCGAATGTTATATTATTCACTTTCATTATAAAAATTTAACGCCGATAGTAAAGTTGCAAAGATGGCTGGCAGAATCCACACCAATTCAAACATTTTCGCTAAGATTTGTGCTAACTTTAATGTGCTTATTTGCATAGATACATAAGATAATTTATTATATTAGTCCAGTAGTACCCACTTTTGTACATTAGCTTGGCACCCATTATTATTTTAATGAATAAGGATGATACTAAGCTCTAAAGTTTCACATATATAATATCTCAGTTTTAAAAAATATCTTGAAAATTTATTTTTTACTTTACTTAAAATACAGTTTTTAATATCAATTTCAAGGGTGTAGTATGATTTATATATCATTTCGAATGAGGAATTATCCCACAGTAATTCATCCATAGTTACGAATAGTGTTGTATCAGCAAACTCGCCGTTGTACGACAATTCTCCAGCATATGCAGAATTATTTGTTCACGGACACTTAAGTTTAATACTTCAAGGGCTTTGGCAAGCTATCAATTTAAAGCAATCCAAGTTGGTAGTCATTATGGTAATGACGTCTAAAGAAAATAAAAAATACTTAGAATCCATTTCTTTTTCATAAATGCATCAAAATTCAAAATCAATGTAGAGTATATTTGTTTTATGGAATACAATAATAAAAATTAACACACCTCCAGAAATAAGACGGGTGAATAAAAATTAAAAAACGACCTTGTGTTGCATTTTAAAATTTTTTATGTCAATACATTTTTGAATGTTTTACTGTACGGATTTGGTAAAAAATTAGTTTTAATAAACACGCCTCCAATGGATTAGAATTATTCTCTTCATGTGTTTAATTTCTATAAATATTTTCCATAATTATGTTTGAGTTCTCCAAAAACTGTAAAATTGTTCTTTTTGACATGCAAATGCAAAAGCAACATAATTTTTTTTTTTAATTCCCTGGAAATCAGATTACGTTTGCTTTGCGTGATAATAAAGTAACGAATGTTATGATAACGACGTTCTTGAAGACCTGAGAATATGTTGTGGCCAAGTTATTATACACATTTGAACAGAAGCGCGCAGCATTGTTCTCCCTTAAAGCTTCCGNTGAGAATATGTTGTGGCCAAGTTATTATACACATTTGAACAGAAGCGCGCAGCATTGTTCTCCCTTAAAGCTTCCGCCGGCAGCCACTGGGCGCGGTGTGGGAACGACGGGATACGAGCGCAGGTCGTGCGTCTATGGCGGTTTGGGTTTTTTGGGAAGGGGGAGAGGAGGGGGAAACTGCGGCGCCAAGCAGCGGCCCGATATTTACGACCGCAGCGCTCGCCTCGAACGACGTTACATTACGTAACCGCGTGCTTTGAGTCGGTGTTGAGTTACGCACGCCCTAGGTACGCCGGGCCAGCAGGACAAGAGGGAGTATCTCGACGCCTCGCAACCATCCCCCCCCCCCTCCGGTCTGCCACGGCGGTGGCCTCGTTCGTGTCCGGCTACCCGGAGCAGGCACGACCATCGTTGGCATGAGTCCTCCCCTCTTTTCCCGGAGTGTTTGTNCGATGCACCGATTGTGGCTGAAGAACGACCCCCCATCCCCCTCGCCGCTCCGGATCCCAAGGGATTTGAATGCGAGTATTTTGAAATCCGCTGAAATAAGAAAGTTACGTCGTGAAGTACAACAATCATGATGATGACGATAGTGACGGAGGTTCGATGCCTTCTGTGGCATGAGGTTGAAGGAGTACATTTTCCTTGTACCAGTGGCGTGTGGTGAACTGTTGCAAGGCAATCTGGCGTTAGTTCTGTGCTGTACCCTGTCGCTCGCTGGTTTACACTTCCACCGCTGAAACGTAGTTCGGCGACTTCGCAGGACGTGTGTAATTGGTCCCTTTCCTGCTCGTTGTGAGTGGTCGCTGTGGTTATTGGCTCCTGCTGCGTGCACCGAAAATGTACAGTTGTGAGCAAGCACCAGTTTACCTAGCAACAGTTCATCAACGCCCTGCCACATTCCAAAACATCATCGACTTGACCAGCGGTATATCTCGGGACCTTTGCACCAGCATTCATCCTCCTGACTACTGGACAGAATTGTCGGACTGCACAACTGCGTTCGCGACGTACAGCCCAGAGCGATTCTGTGGACACGATGATTACTGAGATGCGAGACGGGCGAAGCGCGAAAACCAACCTGCAATTTAGCTCCCGACAATAGGCAGTTAGTTTTTTCTTGTGAACAGGTTTCGTGGGCCGAAACCCGATGACACTCGTCATATGACTTTCGTGTTCCTTTTCAGTTCGACTCTTCTTTGCATGGTAGATTTTCGCTGTAAATGTTCCTCCTTTGGAGTAGGTACACGTTTCTTTTTTAATTGCAAATTTCTGACAGAGCCATACCTCGTGGACACCTGCAATTGCTCTTTATCCATATACTGACCCGAGTATTAACAAAGGCAATTCATAATTTGCAAGCTGGTCTGTATTTAAAGGTGCAGTTCATTTTAGTGCAAACACCAGTTCCCATTCCATTCCAAGAGGAAATATTCAATCTTTATGCAATGCAATGGGGAATGGGCCAAATCAATATTTGCAACTTCATGCTTGAGTTACCGCGATGGATTAGAAGTTTATTTTTGCTGCAGTAATTAGTGGTTAACTTCAATGACATCACCTGCCCACGTATTGTATTAGTGCTGGTGGTCTTTNCGATGCCTTCTGTGGCATGAGGTTGAAGGAGTACATTTTCCTTGTACCAGTGGCGTGTGGTGAACTGTTTTTTGCAAAGTAATCTGGCGTTAGTTCTGTGCTGTACCCTGTCGCTCGCTGGTTTACACTTACATCACTGAAACGTAGTTCGGCGACTTCGCAGGACGTGTGTAATTGGTCCCTTTCCTGCTCGTTGTGAGTGGTCGAAATAAGTTTCCCTGGGCTCCGCTGTGGTTATTGGCTCCTGCTGCGTGCACCGAAAATGTACAGTGGTGAGCAAGCACCAGTTTACCTAGCAACAGTTCACCAACGCCCTGCCACATACCAAGATGTCATCGACTTGACCAGCGGTATATCTCGGGACCTTTGCACCAGCATTCATCCTCCTGACTACTGGTCAGAATTGCCGGACTGCACAACTGCGTTCGCGACGTACAGCCCAGAGCGATTCTGTGGACACGATGATTACTGAGATGCGAGACGGGCGAAGCGCGAAAACCAACTTGCAATTTAGCTCCCGACAATTGGCAGTTAGTTTTTTCTTGTGAACAGGTTTCGTGGGCCGAAACCCGATGACACTCGTCATAAGGCTTTCGTGTTCCTTTTCAGTTCGTCTCTTCTTTGCATGGTAGATTTTCGCTGTAAATTTTCCTCCTTTGGAGTAGGTACACGTTTATTTTTTAATTGCTAATTTCTGACAGAGCCATACCTCGTGGACACCTGCAATTGTTCTTTATCCATATACTGACCCGAGTATTAAAAAAGGCAATTCATAATTTGCAAGCTGGTCTGTATTTAAAGGTGCAGTTAATATTAGTGCAAACACCAGTTCCCATTCCATTCCAAGAGGAAATATTCAATCTTCATGCAATGCAATGGGGAATGTGCCAAATTCAATATTTGCAACTTCATGCTTGAGTTACCGCGATGGATTAGAAGTTGATTTTTGCTGCAGTAATTAGTGGTTAACTTCAATGACATCACCTGCCCACGTATTGTATTAGTGCTGGTGGTCTTTNATTTTTGCTGCAGTAATTAGTGGTTAACTTCAATGACATCACCTGCCCACGTATTGTATTAGTGCTGGTGGTCTTTTAGGATGTCATACAATATCCCCACCCCTTCTGTATTGGGGGAAATTCTCCGCTAACCATTTTATTTTGTTGAACCTCACTCCTCCGTAAAATAATAAAAGTTACCACGGCAGCTATCACTCATATTATTTTGTTTGACATGCTTTAGTATGACATACTCTTAAAGTAACAGAATCTTCTAAACTTTCACAAGCCTCCTTTTTCTTGTAGCCGGATTGTTGTTTCATATGCCATGACACTATCACGTACACCCCCATTCCATCAAGCAGTCTCTTACGGAAAGTTGGCAACGCATATATTCTATTCCCAAAACTCGTATTTCCAGTCCCCTATCCTTTTTGGTAATTGGGCGACAACTGCGTTTACAGTGAATTCCGTAAGTTACAACGCCNGTATTTCCAGTCCCCTATCCTTTTTGGTAATTGGGCGACAACTGCGTTTACAGTGAATTCCGTAAGTTACAACGCGTTATTATTAGCATCAAGCATGACACAAACGTACTTGTAAACCAACACAAGTTGCTTGAGTTTTCAGTAAATTCGTANGTATTTCCAGTCCCCTATCCTTTTTGGTAATTGGGCGACAACTGCGTT
Source organism: Clitarchus hookeri (assembly GCA_002778355.1). NCBI lineage: Eukaryota > Metazoa > Arthropoda > Insecta > Phasmatodea > Phasmatidae > Clitarchus > Clitarchus hookeri. The sequence goes on from NQII01002672.1 coordinate 44,643, forward strand.
TACAGTGAATTCCGTAAGTTACAACGCCTTATTATTAGCATCAAGCATGACACAAACGTACTTGTAAACCAACACAAGTTGCTTGAGTTTTTAGTAAATTCGTANTTATTATTAGCATCAAGCATGACACAAACGTACTTGTAAACCAACACAAGTTGCTTGAGTTTTTAGTAAATTCGTACTGTTGGTGTTACATAATGCAAGCTGTGTAATATTAACGAAAATTTTAGATTCTGGAAACTATTTTTTCTGCCCCTAAGGATCAGCCCTGAGGCATATCCAGGGATGGGGATGTTGGGAGTTGTAACCATATCCGCTTTGTCTAGTAGGTTGTCAGTTATTAGTATTGGAAAGATTAATAAGGCCATGGCCAATTCCTTCCCCATTACTGCTTCTCTGAGCAAATTTACCCATCTCGACGAGACGTAAAGCCCTACGTACCTACCTGCTCTATGATATTCTAACGCACTCGCTGCTTCGCTTCCCGCGCGAGCGAGTGGAAGTAAAGGACAAAGTAGTTAAATGATAGCGGCGGGGGCAAGTCAATGGATTGTTTTAAATGACATGCAAGCGATATGCCGGTGGCCGCGTATCTNGTAGTTAAATGATAGCGGTGGGGGCAAGTCAATGGATTGTTTTAAATGACATGCAAGCGATATGCCGGTGGCCGCGTATCTGTTACAGAAAACGAGCAGACGTGCTATTCCTTTTTTGTGGTGTGGGTTGCTATTACGTTCCAATATATGCGACTCTCTGCTGCAAGGAAAGGCTACTGGCAAAAAAGAGACGTCATGCTCTAAGTTCATAAACCCGCGGTGAGTGGGGAAAGGGGCGGGGCGTTCGCCGTTAATCACTCACACTCAGACTAGAAACGTTTTATGCAATGTTCTCCGTGAGGTTACGCTCAGTTGAATTGCTAAGCGTACTGTTTTCGCGCCGTCTAGATTATACCAGCTACACTTTCTAATTTTTCTCAATTCCAAAGTAAATATTTACAAACAAAATTTATTTAAACGTTCAGAAATACGAATGTGAAATAATAAGATGAGGTTTCTGAGCAGTATCACATGATACGTATTCAAGGATCTTAGATGATGGGAGATGCAAAGGCACCTAAAATAAATGAAAGCTGCGAAAGCTACCTGAGCTATGAACAAACGAAACCCAATTGGGAAGTGCAATAGAATCTTAGTTGTGGATATACAATGTCTATTTGAGCTGAGGACAACACGCGGAGAGATATCAGTATCTTCTACCAGAGCTGCATTTGTCACCCCGAGAGCTGAAGCCAGGCAGGGTCGATAGTCGAAGCGGACTTTATATCGCTTGCGATATCTCGAGTCGCGAAAGAAAAATTCAAACCATCAACATCATTAAAGGCAACGTACCCTATTATGAAAACATTGGCTGGAACAGCCACATCTCCTAGACATCCATACCACTACCGTAGCATGACATTTGCACATGCCCGAAATGCGAAGACACATATAAAGCATAAATGTAAGCTGAATCCTTATCGCACAAGCTATCAATATAATATATGTCAAGATATGTTCACTCGTATAGAGAGCTTAAACATATGAAAAATTGCAAAGACCTTGTTTCTCTACATGCTAAGCAACAAAGTGCATTGTCAACGTTTCAAACTTGTGACGATCAGTTGTCTGCTGTACCAAGTATTGGTACACCTACATCACCAACTTCCAACCTTTATGTGAACAATGAACGCAATCCTTCACCAATGACGAGAAAACAATGTTGCTATTGTGGTAAGATCTTTAGTAAAAGTAGCAACGCACGTCGACATGAGAGATGTAAAAAAACACTGTGTGGCGGTGGAGAGAGGTCGGGTTTATTGTTAAAGTGTTTGCCATGATTTTAAACTATAGTATAAACTTTTTCAAGGAACTGTGGAAAAAACTTGCAGCCGCATGGGGATGTATAGTAAACTAGGTACGTTATCTAGCTGAATTTATGTTTACAGAATGTATAAAAAAAAAAGCTTAAATCCCCAATGACGAAATATGAAGATTGATGGAATCGCCTTAGTTGTCATTCGAATTTCGAAGAGTGAACGTATATATACATATATAGTGAACATACATGATAGTAAACATGTATATAATGAATAAACTTATTACTTAATATGGTGATTTTTCATGAAAATACCTCGTGCCAAGGTAGTCCCCAAACCTCTACGGTATTGTGATACGTTTACGATTGGATGAGACATTCGCAGCTTTCCGTATGCGAATCATGTTATTTCTTCATTGTCAGAGAAGTCTCACTGGATCGGTCATGCAAGGACATAGTACTGAATTCGAAATATGATTGGACTTCCATTGCCTTCAGTGACTACGAATAACCAGATACATGCACGAGAAACACAAATGTCAAAAATACATTTTTTTTCTTATCCATATATTACCTCCTTAGTCTTTGTGTCCCTTTTCCGCAGTCACTGTTGGAAATGGAAGTAGGAATGGGAAATGGGAATGAAATTTGTGAATCAGTTTTACAACACCATTACCATTTAACGTCAGAAATAACAAGGAAATAGTACCTCACAAGTACTGTAGGCCAGTAAAGAAAGTAATGTTGGAAACACGTGTATACGGTGAAACCTAATTTGCCGCCCGGCAATTTCGCGATGAATCGCCATTTCTGCAAAGGAGATTGTAGTTGCAGGATAAATTTGTCAGAATGTGGGTACTAACCTATTAAAGCACTTATTCATGTAAATACGTATGATAACCTTAGTAGAAAGACACGTGTTTTAGACAATTCTAGTGAGAATACTGACAGGAGTTATGGCAGCGAATTATTGAGAGCAGGTCGTGTTAGAAGTGAAATTTTTTAATTTGTGTTAATTGAACTCGGGTTTCTTTTTCGTTAAAAATCACGAGAAAAATAATTATGGTAGAAATTTAAGTTTCTTACAATTTCATAGTTTTATCTGATCGACATAAGGGACAAATGTAAATTCTTGCATAGCAATTCCCGTTTTTACATTGGTGCATAATGTGCAGAAAGATGAAAGTAAACGTATCATTATAAAATGTTATTTCAACCGATACCTGTTTATATTTATTCTTACCTTTTTCCGGAGGCTTGGACTCTTAATAACTGCACAAATGAACACAATTTTTATCACTGCGTTTGAACTAGTACTTCATTCCTTGTTGCCGGAGAAAAATTAACTTTTACTCTGTTGTGGTTACTTATCCACGATTGCGGACGCGTACAGTAAATTCTTGCCAAGGAAAGATGCATGTGTGTTCGTCAAGCACGAAACACGCGGATTAGCATATTTCAACACGTGACATAAGTCGCAGATGTTTACAGATATACATGGGTATGCCAGTAACCTAGTGTGGCCGAAGTCAGAGTGAACTCTGACGTAGTTTGCATATACGTAATGTATTCTAAAGGCCGTTCACGATAAAGTGAGCCCTTTTAGATATCAACCTTAGAAAAAAGTCACTGCTCCCACCTGTATACATTCTAACCGGCAAACTTAGTGACATGCGCGCAGTTAAGTAGGTAACGATGAAGGGAAAGTAGTTCCATATCTCAACGTGCAATAACAAGTGTTNAGTGACATGCGCGCAGTTAAGTAGGTAACGATGAAGGGAAAGTAGTTCCATATCTCAACGTGCAATAACAAGTGTTAGGTAACCATTTGTGATAACTGAAATTATTCCTTTAGCTTTTTTATTATTACATCAAAATGTAAAAAATGAGTAGATTTGTAAAATATTTACTTTTCGAATAATTTTACAGTTTATCTTGACCTATGCTTGAATAAAGTGATGAAACCCATGGCAATGTTCATTTTACGTAAAGCGGAAGAATACAAAACTTGCATGCAAGTAGATCTTAAGCAGGGCTTTCAAAAGCGTTCAGTTTGAGATTCATTTGGCACGTTGAGCAACATATTGTTATCGAAGATTTTCACGTAGTGACGTAGGTGTGATTTTAAGCCAATATTTCTGAGCAACATTCTGCAGTGGTCAAGCTATACAGTATGTCTTAAACCCCCGTCACACTGTCAAGTTTTTCCGTCAAACTGCTTACANTTCTGCAGTGGTCAAGCTATACAGTATGTCTTAAACCCCCGTCACACTGTCAAGTTTTTCCGTCAAACTGCTTACAATAAATTTGGTCAAATAAAGTTGGACAGTTATGACGTCATAGAAACGTCATTAACGCTACAATATATTTGTTTGGAAAAGTTTGATGAATTCAGTTTCCATCAAACATTTGAAGATTCAACCGGTTCTAAAATGTCTTTGATGTTTGACGGTCCCAGCTAATCATAATCGTGCACGACAAAAATGAACGTCAAGAAACTATAATATAACGAACAATTGCTGGAAATGAAGTAGGTTATGAATATAATTAATTTATGTAGAAACTGTCTGGGCATGAATGCCATTTTATGTGAATATTGAAAATAATATTACGAACTCAGAGGCTTTGAATTTCACTGTGCAGGAAACATCTCTAATAAAATTGAAATTTAGTAAATAAGCCAAAATAAATTACTGTATTCCTTACATTTCTTCCTGTAATGGACTGCATGGAAAAATAAAAGCAATATCTCACTATGAAAATAATTTTTAAATAATAATTCAAATGAGATTCTCGCAGTAAAAAAAAAATTGACCCTGTGACACATTCTCAAAGACATTCAAGATTATTTGGTAAAATTTGTTGGAAGGAAAAATTTGATGGCTGTATTTTGTCTTCAAATTGTATTGTCAAATACAGTTCAAGGCGAAAATTTGACAGTGATGACAGAGGCTAAACAGTGATGACAGGCGTATAATTGTGCTTAGTATATGCTACGCGCTGGCCGCGGCAATATCCCACATAATATGTTCGATTTAAAAATTTTTAATTTTTAATGCTGTAGTTTTCGGTAACTTAAAATGTTATGAAATGCTATGCATTTTCTAATTTTTTTAATTTTACTAAATACTACTGGTAACAGAGCCCATGATAGCTACCGCCCAAGTGAAATAATGGAGCAGGACATCCAACCCATGAACACTCTTTATAGGCACGTTTACCCACAGGTACGTGACAGGCGAAAGCGGTTTTGTTGTTCAGAAACCACTTCGTACTTTTCTCCTTCTCGTTTCGAGTATATGGGACATATATTACCGCTATAAATAGTTTATGGGCGCAAATATAAAAAAAAAAAAAAAAAAATCAATAATGGGCAACTCTGTATGAGTGTTGTTAAAACTTCGTGATCAAATATGTCACCACATTTATGTGTATCTGTCGAGATATTTCTGTCCGCCGTGAAACTTTATATGTTGTTACGACGNCAAATATGTCACCACATTTATGTGTATCTGTCGAGATATTTCTGTCCGCCGTGAAACTTTATATGTTGTTACGACGCAAGGTATTATGCAAAATAAGTGTAACAGTATAAGAAAATAGTGCTGACAAAGTTGGTAAAAGTCGTTATCTAGGATTTCATTTTCCTAGTGGTTTAATGCTGTGGGTTTGANGTCGTTATCTAGGATTTCATTTTCCTAGTGGTTTAATGCTGTGGGTTTTAATTGACGTATTAGGAGCTAATCTAATTAACAGAAGTTAAATATTGCGGTGCAACTGAGCAGTATACTTTTCCCCCTGAAATAAAGGTACACAGACGTAGAACATTTCCTCATTAATGACAAATTCAGTAGCGAATGGTTATTTAGAGTTATTTTACTAGACTGCCACATCAACGTCTTGTAAAGCTGTAAGACGGCGCACATTCACGTCGACGTATTTTTTAGATGCAGATTGCCTCCGAAGCTCAAAACGGGGCTCGAACTGCTAAAATACTGACATTACCTCGCGTCATTGGTGAATGGCTTCTTGATGCAAAGACGGCGAGAAAAAAAAAACAAAACGTACCTACGCTTCGCGCGCGTATAGCTTGCTCCATTGTGTCGTGACCACTCGCGATAAACTCCATGTAACGAGAGTGCGTATTTACGAACGCCTCCGATTACACNGCTCCATTGTGTCGTGACCACTCGCGATAAACTCCATGTAACGAGAGTGCGTATTTACGAACGCCTCCGATTACACCGCGCGGGTATGGTCTATTCGAGGTTTCTTCACCATTTTTTTAATCAAACCTTTGAAAAATCACTCCACATTTGCCGTGTGTAGTTATTTCCTAAATATGCCGTGTACCATAGGCATTTTATACTTCTGTTAACACGAAAGTATTTTATTTTGTGTTTATTTAAGGTTTTACAGATATTTTATTTATAGAGTATAATATTTAATTTATAATCAATGCGAATAAAAACAGCGAAGAAATATGTGTGTTGGTAGCGCTTTGGAAGAAATAGTTCTCATGCAAAATATTATTACAACTGAGTGCGCACGAATTCGGTATGTTGTCCTTGAGTGTTAATTTCAACATTAAGTTAAGCTTCGTTTACGCGAGGCGGAGGAGTATCTTGGAAGTAGAACTTCAGCAGGGCTTCAGGAGAGCGTAAAGTAACCGTGAATGTATTACACACGTAGTGACTGATGCATCGAGTATATCATAACAAACTTAGTTCTCCCTCGCCCACGCAGTCCGCATCACGATTATTACCTTCCTTAACTGCTAACAGGGGACAAGAGGTAACGCTACCAGGTTCGCGTGTGTAAACAAGAGTCGCGCGTTAACTCCCCTTTGACAAACGTTCCAAGAGGATGTGTTCGAGCAGGCGGGGGATAAATTCACCGGAACGACTTTATCNTAACTCCCCTTTGACAAACGTTCCAAGAGGATGTGTTCGAGCAGGCGGGGGATAAATTCACCGGAACGACTTTATCCTCACGAAGCGGTGATAAACACGTCCCTGGCCAGCCTGGTTTACGCGCCTGCGCGGCAGTTGTAAATTTTGGGACGAAGGAACCGGGGGGGTTGGCCGTGGAAGCGGCGGCAGTGAGATGTGATTCGCTGAGGAGGGAAGGTATGCAGNAACTCCCCTTTGACAAACGTTCCAAGAGGATGTGTTCGAGCAGGCGGGGGATAAATTCACCGGAACGACTTTATCATCACGAATCGGTGATAAACACGTCCCTGGCCAGCCTGGTTTACGCGCCTGCGCGGCAGTTGTAAATTTTGTGACGAAGGAACCGGGGGGGTTGGCCGTGGAAGCGGCGGCAGTGAGATGTGATTCGCTGAGGAGGGAAGGTATGCAGTAGTCCTGGGGAGGTCGGGCGACCTTAACCTCCGACCTTCGCGTACAGTAGGACCGGCCATAAGTCACCAAAACTTTCTTCTTCGGTGAGCGGTCGGCGGATGATGTAAAACATGGCGGGAGAAAATTTCTCTCGTGTGATTATTCACAGGAAAATAAACATAAATGCGTTGCGTCCTCAAAAAAAAAAAAGTTTCCAAGTATTTTAGTAACTATTATTTTGAACTTGTGTCTCCTAGGAGTTACCCTCGCGTCCAGTTATCTCCCCGAATATGTAAGGGTAGTTAATGGCCAATGTTTATTTTGAAATCCGTAATAGACACACCCAACCACTCAGGAACATATAGGCCTATGTGCCGAAGAAAAAAAAAACTTAACCTGGATAATGAGCAGAAAAGTATCGAAACCTTTTTTGCGTACAAGCAAACCTTCATTACGGGTTATGGAAAAAAGTCTTGTAGATTTCGAATAAAATAATTTTTGGCTGTTTTTCGAATAATGGCGTATAGAGACAACAAAATCGGTACATATGCAATAATGGTTTAAAAATCTGTACAGTTTTATTATCTGCAATACTGTAAAAACATTTTATTTTTTATTACTTTTAACCGAACTTCATTTTCTTAAAAGCCCCTGTTAAACGTATTTGCCAAATACATTAATTTTTTAAGGGCTAAACGTTTTAATATTATAGTTTTAGACAATATAATATTTTGAAATTTAAGACAAATATTATGACATATTTACTGATTTCGTTATTTATATCCCAAATTATTCACGAAACGTTAGGAATTTTTTTACCAGTTGTTGATAGTTACAAGCATTCAAATATCTTGGCGATGAATCTAACTCCATCAAAATATATTAAGTAGTTAATATTCTGTTCTTTATTTTACGTCTCTGGAATTCACGCATTGCGAGATATTTACATTCCGAAAGTGTTTCCAGGAGGTTTTGTATACCTTTTTCATTTGAAATTTCAACGTTTACACGACTGGCGTGTTTATTATAACGTTGGCAGCTAATCGTGAAAAGCAGTTCTCTTTTTATATTCTTATTTAAAGTGAAATATTCTAAATCACATGTTCCTGAAAAAAGGATTATTTTCACTTTACGAACATTTTAGAATTGACTGGCGTCGTAGAATTTTTTTTAATTATAAATATCCACACTTTACATGGTAGAATGATAAATAATAGTCGTTAAGCAAGTGGTGAAATAAATTTTTACAGTAAGCTGAAAGATACGTAACGAAATTGAAAAGTGCTTATTATACCTTAGGAAATCTAAATTCACTTTAAACTATTTTTTCTCAAAATGTAAACGGCTAATTATTTTCTATTTATTATTTTAGCAAGCTTGCTCAACTAATAACGGGAGTGTTTGTACGTCTTATTTGAGAAAAGAAGCCCATTTGTTTTATTAAATGAATTTCCGATGTGATTACAATGCCTCATCATAAAAAAATAGTTATTTTACAAAAATAAAAAGAATTAAGTGTATCCCATTTATTACACCAGAAAAAATTTCGCAAACTAAAATATTTTTCGATTTTTGCTAAATTTTGTATGAACCTAAAAATGGAAATTATTAACTTTTAATTTTATATTAACGAATATATTTGGCGTGCTCTTTATGTCTATTTCTGTCTATTTTAGACAAAACATATTAATTTTTTTATTTGAAAAAATACATTGTAGGAAAAATGCATACCTTTACAAACCACGCATGTAAAGAGTACATTTTCAGCTACAAATAGAACAGGTGAAAATCCCAGAATTCGTTTTCCATTTGATGTTATTAGTTATAGGCTATTTCTTACAACACGCCTGCTCTCGCATTATCTACACAAGCATTACCCTTGATACAGTAGATTTACAAAAGGTGGTTTCATGAATCCAGAATAGTACGAAATTCTACAAGAACACGTCAGTTTTAATAATAATTTTTTTTTTTACTTTGTAGAGGCAACTGGCGTTTCGTCATGTTGTTTCATCGGAATTATATTCGACGCTCCTGAATATTGATAGTCTGCATGTTTATTAATTTATGCAATCTCGCAGACGGCGGGACAGGAGAGGCCTCTTCTCTCGAATATCAATTTACGTCGGCCCGCAGTAAATTTATTCTTATGAATAATTCAGTGTATGATTTAAACATGCAAGACGCTTGTTTCTGACTTCATTACGTGTTGAATTCTTTCCGGCAGATGTTTCATCTCAATTTGTATTTAATGATTTTGTCAGAATATAAGTTTCCAGTGAAGAACTTCTCATTAGTACGTGCTTCATGTTACGAGCTATCAAAAAATAATCAAGGAGGGCTGAACATGCAAGTGAAACAATAAATACTCATTTATCTAAACTATGGGACAAAGGAACTATATATTTCGTCAGTGACTAGGGGAGCAGGGGTTATGGCGATACCTTGAGAATTTTAGTCTATGCTTTTATTACAATGATACTAAAATTGTGATTTTTTTAACAAAAGACACTACATTGGATGTATTTTACAAAAACAAATTAAAAAGTGTAAGAAACACATGTAGTTCTTGTATAATAATCATATTCTGACGTTATAACAATTATCGGGATTTCTCGCATTGTGGAGCAATGCCGATCAGTTAAAGTTCCATAAGAATAACACTGTATAAATGCCTACTATTTTTTTTCACACAGTAAGCAATGAACTAAGAACAGGAATGTAGTTTATGAGTTAGTAGAAACATATTTTTATGCTGCAACTCCAAATTCTAAGAACTCGAGTAAGTTGAAAGCCTTATAATAAAGAATAATATAAACCCTAACACATGTCACGCATGGGGAATTTCAATTTTCCATTTCGCGTTCAACGCAAACCAACATCACGCAAGTAACCTTCTGGGTCTGGTGTGTCCCACCCTGTACAAAGTGAGTGGGCCCATAGCCCACAAGAAGTGCACCTGTACCATTCTTCGTCATCGATACCGAACTCTTCATACACCAAACACTTTTTTTTTTCACCATTGTAAATATCATCGCACTCACCGTCATCACAAATATTTTCTTCACTTTAATTTTTCTCTTCTGATGATGATGTTTTCAGAATTTTTCTACGTGCAGTCATTTTCTTGAGAGCGACATGTCGAGCATTCTTAGGATTTTTTCCTCCTAGCATGAATTTTTATTTCCATTTTTCTTTCCCTTTCTGTTTGTCTGATTTATTTTAACACTAATACATATTTTAAAGGAGTTAGAGTTACAATTGCAGAATGTTGTTTTATTCCATTCCTGCTCCAAGCATTGGAAGAAGAGCGACTTGGACCAGGCACTGTGGGAACTGTCTCGAAAGAAACCTCAGGAAAAGTGGGCGAACTTGGTTATTGTTCAACTGTTTGTAAGACAGTTCGACTAGAACTAACTTTCCTTGGAGAAGCATGTTCAGTGATTGGAAATCTTACAATTTGCGGTATTTGGGACTCGCTGATGGAATTACTCTGTAGGATGTCCTGGTTAATGAAATCTTCGTCTGTTAATATTCCCGCATCTAAAGGAAAACATATTTTTTGATTTGAAACCAGAAATTCCCTTTGCAACAGTAGCCACGCTTGAATACGCTTTGCAGAGTAAGTCAGCAAAATCACCACGTCGGATGGTTTTCAAATGTTTGACTTTCACAAACACATCACTCTCTCTGTTGTAAACCTTCTTTAGTGGCCCTAATAACATCACATCTAGTGGTTGCAAACGATGAGACATATGTGGTGGGATGCACACCATTAAAATGCCATTCTCCATGCAGAAATCATTGACATCTAGATTGATGTGACTGTAATGGTCATCAAGTATTAGAAGGGCAGGTTTCTCTGGGTTTGATTTCTTAGGTTCATAGAAGTGTTTTAGCCAGTCCATAAATAACTTTTCATTTGATCATTTAATTTAGAACAAGCATATATAGCTCCAGGTGTTCCGCCTTTCTGCGGAAATATGATCATAGGTTGAATGAACCTACCAGCACTATTAATGCAACTTATAACAGTTACATTTTTACCATGTTATCAACTTGTCACAGCGCCAAATCCCTTTTGACCTGTGGGAGCCCGAACGTTTCCTGGTTCTTGCATCATTTCTAACAGATAGTCAAGTTGATATTTCTTTCCCAGTTGAGAGTAAACCCAGGAATGCAGACACTGGGATATTCCTCTGCTTCCCTCCTTCAATTCGAGCACAGTTTATTTTAACAATTGACAACTGTTTTATATTTTAAATACTCTTTATGTTTTAAACGTTTTCGACCGGAAGTCTTTCCATAAACCATGCCCGCATGAGGCCATGGCGAAAATAAGGATTATGTAATGCATGTAAAACATTGAAACGATGATATCATTAACAAGAAATCGTTTATTTAATATATTTAATAACCGTTGAAAAAAATACAAACTATTGAGTATTTTATTATGCACGTGAATTATTTGAAAATTGTTAATAAAACTCATTCCCTCATGCACGAACAGGAAGGTTTTTACTTTCACGCAACTTACTAGGCGCAGACCAATATTAGCACTCAATATAACTAAATAACTGTATCCTGGCCAATAGAAAACGTGGGTGATAAATAAATAATATATTTATTTCCAACTAAAGTAATATGGGTTTTCCTGAAATTATTTTCATACTCGACAAATAAGATAAGCCAGTGTACTGTAAACAACATTCTTTTCTACAGATAAAATTAACGTGGGAAATCCCGATCAGTTGTGGGGAATGCCTATCACTTTTGTCCGCATTACCCCCAAACACACGCGCCATGAAAAGGTTACGTACAGGAAGGNTATAACTAAATAACTGTATCCTGGCCAATAGAAAACGTGGGTGATAAATAAATAATATATTTATTTCCAACTAAAATAATATGGGTTTTCCTGAAATTATTTTCATACTCGACAAATAAGATAAGCCAGTGTACTGTAAACAACATTCTTTTCTACAGATAAAATTAACGTGGGAAATCCCGATCACTTGTGGGGAATGCCTATCACTTTTGTCCGCATTACCCCCAAACACACGCGCCATGAAAAGGTTACGTACAGGAAGGAAAATAATTTATATTTAAAAGTGTCTTTTTTTTGTATTTGCACCCATANGAAAATAATTTATATTTAAAAGTGTCTTTTTTTTGTATTTGCACCCATAAACTCTTTATAGCGGTTGAAAGTCCTGCTCTGTTATTTTACTTGGGCGGTAGCTATCATGTATTCTGTAAAGAGTAATATTTAGGTAAATTTTATAAATTAGGAAATTAGTAGCATTTAATATTATTTTAAAGTACAGAAAACTACAAAATTTAAAATCGAAAATCGAACATATTATGAGGGATATTGCCGTGTCCAGTGCGTACCATACTCTAAGAACAATTATACGCCTGCCATCATTGTATAGCCCCTGTCACACTGACAAATTTTCGCCTTCAGCTATATTTGACAAAAAAAACTTGAAGACAAAATACAGCCATCGAATTTTTTCATGCAACAATTTTAGCAACCTTTGAACATTCTGTATATGCACGTTTACCTACAGGCACGCGACAGGCGAAAGCGGTTTGTTGTTCAGAAACCACTTGGCACTTTTCTCCTTCTCGTGTCGAGTACGTGGGACATGTGTTACAAAACGATCAATAAAGGGAAATTCTGTGTGAGTGTCGTTACTAACTTCGTGATCAAATATTTCACCACATTTATGTGTATCTGTCGAGATATTTCTGTCCGCCGTGAAACTTTATATGTCGTTACGACACAAGGTATTATGCAAAATTAGTGTAACAGTATAAGAAAATAGTGCTGACAAAGTTGGTAAAAGTCATTATCTAGGATTGAATTTTCTTAGTTGTTCAATGCTCTGGGTTTGAATTGACGTATTAGGAGCTAATCTAATTAACAGAAGTTAAATATTGCCGGGCAAGTGAGCGGTATACATTTCCCCTTGAAATAAAGGCACACAGATGTAGAACATTTCCTCAGTAATAACAAATTTGAGTTGCAGACATGTTGAAGACATTTTTGTTATTTACGTATTATTTAAATAAAGTTATACTGCGGGTCTTCTTTCAGATAAAGGAGCTTTCTACAGAAGAAGTTTAAATCTACATGATTATGGTTTTTATCAGTCACTAATTTATTGAGCGTAGTATAAGTTTGCAAATATACGTAACAAAGAAATATTCTCTAATAATAAGTTAAATAAGTGTTACTGGCCTTTACATGTTACAGTTTTTTCCAAAAGAAGTGGTAAAAATGTGTATATTTTATCAGACACGCTTCTAGTGTGGTATATTTATGGAGCGGAAATTACTTAAGTTGTACTTAATGCCTTGTACTTACCGCGGTGTGTATTTGTAAAAAACAATTACAACAAAACAACATAATACATGTTTCCGTCGCACAACTACAACAGAAGCTAGAGCGCGCAATGCAATCCTCAGGTTTCGGTTTGGTTCGTGAGACGGCAGATGGCAGCACACGTTGGAACCCGTCAGGTACAGTCGCTTCTAAGAAAAATGGGTGAGCGGTATTCCCCACTGATCGGCATTACCCCCCGTTTCCCCTCTCTACGTGAATAATGCAGTTGCGAATGGTTATGTAGACGTTATTTTGCTAGGCTGGCCCATTAACTTTACTTACGTTGCCAAAGCATCGTGTATCTCCGATCTACAATTGTTGTTGCATTATTTAGTGAACGTGTGAAAACAAAACCACAACGGCCGACCATGCATGGTGATTTAATGTCGTGTACGCTTTGTTTGTGAACAAGTACACGTTATTTTATAGACAGGCGGGATGAATTTATGAATTAAAACGTCCGGACGGTAAACTACCACAACGGCGTCATTTCAGTTACGATTGATATTCGAATTTACCTATATTGTCGCAGTTGGCGACATTGCAGCGCATCCCACTGACCTCAACCCCCCCCCCCCATCCCCTGCCTATTCTATCTTTCGGCACCTGTCTGCTGTAGGGTACGAGGCCAAGCTCTAAGGTTTTTCTTTCGTTGCTAAGTTCAGATGCTTAGTTATTAAAGTAAAATATATAAGCATAACATTTGAATGTTATATATATATATATATATATATATATATATATATATATATAACGTAAGTTTGCCATATATTTGTCTCATAATTTTATTTTACGCACTTTAATTACGAAATTAATACCACTATCACCCTTACCTCTCAAAGAGTCACCGAGCTCATGGCTGATCCGGGACTGCTATGCTGACGACCATACCCTTGGTCATAATCACTTAAACTACTGATGGATCACATCCAGGACTCTGAAGTCCTTATCAACGCCAAGCACAGCGAAATGAGGATTCGACATCGCTGTGGGTGCGGAGAGTGGTATCTTCGATAACGTATCGTAACATCGTATGCATCGTAATGCATACTTGCTTCTTAAAAAGACAGGTAACCCGGCAGCCTCCCGTCACCTCACCGGTGTTCGAGTATTTTCAATTCCGCAAATTTTTTAAATATTTTTTCCCTAATAGTGAAGAATGTGAACTGAGTCGTGGTCTGGTCGACTGTAATTCTCGCNCTGATCCGGGACTGCTATGCTGACGACCATACCCTTGGTGATAATCACTTAAACTACTGATGGATCACATCCAGGACTCTGAAGTCGTTATCAACGTCAAGCACAGCGAAATGAGGATTCGACATCGCTGTCGGTGCGGAGAGTGGCATATTCGATAACGTATCGTAATATCGTATGCATCGTAATGCATACTTGCTTCTTAAAAAGACAGGTAACCCGGCAGCCTCCCGTCACCTCACCGGTGTTCGAGTATTTTCAATTCCACAAATTTTTTAAATATTTTTTCCCTAATAGTGAAGAATGTGAACTGAGTCGTGGTCTGGTCGACTGTAATTCTCGCGTGCGTGCGGTCCAGAATTACGGAAGCGTTGAAAGACGACGCAGACAAATGCGTTCACCCGGTAGGTCACACGACATCCGAGTCGGAGCGTTGCAACGACGTAATTTTTTTTTTGGTACGCACTGTGGTCGTGGTCAGAATTTTTCTTGCAGCCAGCGGACAACGTGATTGCGTACTCGACGGTGCAGGCAACTAACCGCTCATGTCGTACGAGGCTTAGGAAATTCCACAAATCAGATAGACAACAAGGACGACTCTCAGAGTACTGCTTGCTGATGCCTTGCTGTGTACAGCGCCGGTCATGAGCGTCATTAATGTGCAACGTCACCGCGATAGAGGCCACGGTGACTTCGCGAGTCGGATGAAGCAGCGCTCCTACGTGCAAGGCAGTGGAAGAGGCTCGCAGTCTCTTCGTAGGCAACAGTCTCGTGTAGAATCTGTTCGCGGTATCTTCACACCTTTTTGTAAGAAACCTTTCAAACATCACCTCACGCACGACGTGTTTGGTTTCTTCCTAAGTATATCGTGTTTCACAAGCCTTTCATACTTATGTTAACATAACGCTATTTTGTTTTTTTAGTTAAATTGGACTTTTACTTATATTTTATTTATAAATTATATCTCATCTGCATTCAATACGAATAAAGACGGAGAGAAAACAGGTGGGTTGGTAATGCCTGGTAAGTAATAATACTCATGCAAAATATTAAACTGAGTGCGCACGAATTCGGTTCGTTGTCCAGTCAGGGTAACTTTCTAAACTTCGTTAAACTTGGTTTGTATGAGGCGGAGGAAAAGCATGAAAATAGAACTTAAGCATGGCTTCAGAAAATAAGGATGGCCTTGTTGTATGCGCTGTAGAGTATTGTTCAATTGTCTCGGTATGACGTAGGTACAGCGTCGTCCCTGTATTCTCTTGATATTCAGAACGTTCGCGAGTTTTGATGTTTCGCGTCTTCCGGGCTTTCGCTTCCGTGGATTTTGATTTGCTTGTTTGTTGATTGTTTTATCGGCCGCGGGAGTGGGTCTTTGGCAAATATCTCAAAATAATTGTCACCTGCGACGCGCCTCCACGAAACTTTTCAGAAATGGCCACTGTCATTTCACGTGGCAATAAAAATGATAGAAGTGAAATACACGTCCCCATACTTCTTTGCAGGTAATTCACCCGTGATTTTGCATTCATTAAAAACTGTTTATGAAAATACGTACTTCGAACCTCTCATCCGNTTCATTAAAAACTGTTTATGAAAATACGTACTTCGAACCTCTCATCCGCTTTGAAATATACTGCACGGAATATCTAAGAGACTGACTTATGTGTAGTACTGCGTTTGTTTTACCCGTCGACAGATACCGGTAAAAAAAGGGTTAATCGTTTCTAAATAAATCAACACTGAAAATGCCTACTCAGTGGGATATTTTGAAATAAAGAGATATGCTTTGTCTTTTTTTGAATTGAGAAGATTTTTAAGAAAATTCGAATGTGTAAATTTTTTGAATACATATATATATATATATCTGTATATATATATTTATAATAATAATATATATATATTTATTTAGACATGAATGAAATATTAAATTGAAGGAGTAAACAATATTAGAAGACATCTTCAAAAGCAAAACTCTACAAATATTGAGGGTGTGCAGTCATCTACGGGAAAGTGGTAACGACGATTGAGAAACAATTTATCCTTTGTACAGCAGGGTAGTAGGTATTTTTGTAGTAAGTAAGGTAACAAATATAAAGTATCTTGAAATTTGGGACTACGCAAGCTTCGTCAAGTTATACGAATCACATTTAGGAAGTCTAGGGATTGGACGCCAGCATGCCTACCTAGGGGTGGAGGTTTGTAACGGNAGTTATACGAATCACATTTAGGAAGTCTAGGGATTGGACGCCAGCATGCCTACCTAGGGGTGGAGGTTTGTAACGATTATCCGTAAGGAAAATGCTAATGGACTTCCTTACCCGTGTGTAAAGGCAGTTCGAGATTACCAGAAATCTTTATCTTAAAAAAAAAAAATGCTTTGAAGCGCTGCTTAAAACTTTTTTGTAGTGACGTCCCGCAATATTGTAAAATTAACGTTACCGCATACTGGATCACTTTTATAAATGTATCAAAATAGGTTCCTGGTGTNTCCCGCAATATTGTAAAATTAACGTTACCGCATACTGGATCACTTTTATAAATGTATCAAAATAGGTTCCTGGTGTTATAGTTATTTCCGTTGTATGCATAAACTAAACGTAAGCTAAATTACATGGAACCATAGTACACAAATTCAACATCACATTTTCAATTCGACTTAAAGACAGAAATACTTCTCCTACGTTGTAACAAACCTAACTGGGCGCATGCCAACTCTGTACGTTAAAATATATAAAGTTCGGAGCAATAGTTAGCCAGTGCGTAAATCAAAAAAATATTTTGTTATTATAAAATAATATTGAAGGGGAGATTCATGCTCAAGAATGGCACGAGTGAGTGAAAATTTTTGTGTGAGTATACAGCAACGCCGGAATGAAGAGGTGGGTAGCGGGAGATCCCCGAGAAAACCCGCCGACCAGCGGCATCGTCCGTAACGATTCCCACACGAAAAAAAATCCAGGAGTGACTCCGCCGGGAATCGAAACCGGTTCGCCCAGGTGGGAGGCGAGTAGTCTAACCACTACACCACCGCGGCCCCTCAAGAATGGCATTGAACGTGAAAGTCACAAGTCGTTCTTGGAAAAGCAAGCCAGCTTACTTCGATGTAGTGGGCCGGCCGCTAATAGCGTGGAATTATTTGGTGTTCTGACGACGAGGCGATATTGCGGGGGAGGGGGGTGTTGTTGACGAAGGGGTGGGGGATATTCAGGTGGCCAGAGATCCTGGTGGACGTAGCGGTGCAGCCTCAGTCGTCACGGGACGTCGGGCACCGCTAATTCTGCTCGTCACGAAGAATAATTTATACACCCACAGACTCTTCGGGAGCAAGGGAGGGAGATGTAGNCACCGCTAATTCTGCTCGTCACGAAGAATAATTTATACACCCACAGACTCTTCGGGAGCAAGGGAGGGAGATGTAGGTGAAGCAGGGGGAGGGGGAAGGGTAGTCAGCAGGAAGCAGAAAATGTCGTGATGGGGAGTCGGATGTAGGGCAAAAAATTTTAAGTGCCTCTCCTTCGCCGTAGACAAGCTCTCCCTTCTTCTGGCTCCAGTTCTCAAGACTCCCCGCAGCCTCCCGACCTCAGGAGCAATGTAGCCAACCGTAGTACAGTTATTCTATTAGTGGATTTCGATCATTTTATTAAGTATAATAAATTCATTACACTATAAGAAAGAAGTGTAATTAAGATCCAGGTTAAGTTTTCAGGAACCAAATTGCTCTTACACTTAAGATGTCCCCAACATAAGTGAAATTTTGTCGTCAATCGTTACAACAGACTGTGGAGTGTCGGCACTGAAATCTTCCAATTTTATCATTGGTCCGGAAAGTAAAATGGAGAGGAATATCTTCGTTGTTCAGTGGCCAGAGTCTTCGTGTAATGCTCAAATTGTGAATCACGCAGTTCCCGATTTTATGTGCCTCAAAAACCGGGAACGAAATCCTCAACGTAGGCCGTCGCAAATTAAGTGTAGGCTGTACATTTTCAAAATTAAAATTCTTACGGGTACTGCGACTGAGGTGTTTGATGTGAAATATTTCCTCCGTAGTATGCTCTATTACAAATGCCCTTGAGAGTACATGAGCCGATTTTTTTTTTTAGCGTTTGAGGCACGGCGATAAGGGCGTCAATAACACGCGCACCCAGCGTCCCGTCGCCCTTACGCGCAAGGCGCTGAAACGGCCTGCAATGCTTCTGTCGTCACGCTTTCCTGTGCAAACTAGATCTGTAACCCGGGACGTTATTATTCGCCACGAAAGCCCATAGATATAGTTTTACTTTTCTGCTATCTCCTAAGAAAACTAACTACACAGGCAAGCTCTGAAAATGTAATTCACGATTTTTTATTTCTTTAGTAATTTTTACGTACGTTTGACATAACAAAAACCCAACCGCACGGGCTTAGATACATTTTTCTCCTGGCAAAAAAGTTGCATTCCCAGGACATTTATTTGCTGAGATCCGAGTAAACGCACAAATAACGAGTGTGCTGAAAATAGCATAGTTTTGGAAAGTCTGCAGCGACCCGAGAACTGGTTGGCAGCACTGCTCGCGAAAGCCTGGACCAAAGAGGCCGTGTGCGCCTTCTCGCACTGAACTTGCGAAGAAGACGGGGGCCTTTCACCTCTCAGGCTTGACGTCGGAGAGCGGCGAGTTCCTACAGCTTCGAGTCCGCGACACCCTCGCCCGCCCCTGCAAGTGGCCCCGATACATCCCGTCGCTGCCTTTCAAAATGGCGCCCGCCGTGGCCCGCGTCGCTTTAAGGCGCCTCCCTAGTTTTGATGCGGCTATCATTGCAAACACGTGTGTCGATTATAATAATTAAAAAAAAAACATGGAATATTTTAATGTAAATATTTTTTCCATGGCAAAAAGGAAGGTCTTTATGTTGTTGACAGTTTACAAGTCCGGTTACTGAGACATAAATGTGGTCGTTCATAAGTGTCAAAGTCAGTAAAAATCGCTGGAAGAAGACCTCTGTTTGCGATATTTGTTCTTCAGTAGAACTATGTTTTTGACTGTAGCGACCGTGCTATTTATTTTCTGAACAGATTGCTGTGTTAAAACCCTGTAATCGCCGCTTGAAGTTGCGAGGAAACAGAACACACCCGTAGCTTGTTTATGCTAATTTCCCATCGCCGTCACAATTCTTTCTTCCTTGCAGCCGCGGGCGTGAACTTCAGGAGTTTTAAAATAATTTGGTCCCGTGCTCGAATCTGGATGTCGCTGAATTGAGTGCCATAAGATATGCGTTTGTACGAATTAACACTTCTTCAATTATCTCTTCTCGCGTGAAGCTGAAACGGCAGATAAGGTAGCGATTAAAACCGTAATTGATACTTGTTTATCACTCCGCACCTTGTAGCCAAGTCCGGAGGACCAGTAACGTAACTCTCGTTAATGGAATGGGCGGCACTGCTAACATGATCTAAGGGACCACCGTATATTATGAGTCATCTTTACCTTGTTGGCGAGGGCGTTCAGAAATCCGTGACTGATTACGGAGGCAGACTCTCATGTGTTGTTATAGCGCACTAAGTGCGTTTGGTCTCGGGGCCATCCTGCGACCGCACGTATTAGCGACAGTTTGACGAGGGTTGACAGGTCCACAACATGGCAACCACATACTGGGATCTCGGGCTTTAGACAATTCTACTCTCTTCCAAGAGTTCCCCGACAACACATATCACTTGAATGGATAGTTATGTAAAATCACAGGTCATACCTCAAACAATTAAGTAATAATTACTCAATTAAGGCTGTCGTCTATCAGCAATTAAACCTGAAGTTTTCTTTGTAGGCAGCAGTCATTTATCTATAAACTGAAGGTAAAAAATTAAGCATAATTTAAAATTACGGATGATTATGCAATCAAATTGCAAATGTATGGTTAATATTTTCAAATATTTATGAACTGAAAAAACTCCCAACAAACGTGTGACTTGAAACATTTTATTTAATTGACAGTACAGAACGAAAATGGTTTACCTAAGTTTTTTTTAAACAAATTCTGTTTTTTTATTCGCAATATTTGAATACTTCTTCAAAATACAAGAACAGTGAAAATTTACGTTGTCAAATATGTACTTGAAAAAAAAAATTATAGTCTTATGAGAAATGGCTTTTGGCCTTATTTATTTAGGTTTATGGCATGAATATTGTCGTTTTTCAAAGAGGCTTTATTGCAAAATACATTGGGCCTGCATAATTAAAGATTACAATTTATAGTACTTAAAATACGACATGTCCATTCATCTAACAAATTTCTGTTAACATAATTACATTTTTTTTAAAAAAGATGCGACTTTTCATATACTTTATTATGTACACATACACAAAAAATGTTTTTTCAAAACAACAAAAATATGTAATTTTTTTATGTATATAGATATGTGTCTACTGAACACTTAAACTTAGGGAATCACAGCAGCATTTAAAAATTACAGGTCACCAAAATATCAATATATAAAATTTTAACTTATACAGATGGGCCATATAAAATAGTAAACGGTATACCACATTTTTAAAACTACAATTTTTTATCGCTTACTAGTGGTAGTTATGACAACAACGTAGGCCTATTTTTTTTTCATCGGCTTAGTATTATTGAAAACTAACTGTGTTTGTTCTAAGGTGAGCATTAAAATTTTCGAATAGCTGTAAAAGGAGAAATATTTTGCTCTTAAGTGATCATTTGCGTGGTGTTGTTCTACGATGTGTTATTTACTGTTGTAGGCTGTTCATTGTAATGTCATCGCTTTTGAAAGCCCTGCATAGTTTATACTGTCATCTCATTGTGTATCCTTATGCCTCATCAACATTAATATCATCATATGGATATGTTTAGATCAGATGATCACAAGTCCACTGTAATTACTCAGTACATAAAAAGCAACACGTAAAAACAAACAACACATAACAACCTAATTGTAATAATTAAGAACAATAAGTGCGTTCAAGTGACGTGCGTCATTTTATTCCTGTAGAAAGTTACAAAATTCTGGTGATATTCATAGTAATTAAATTCTGGACGTATCAAAATTCCCACTGAAATGGTTTATGCCGTATTTAACAAATGCCTTGAAAATTAATACAGCAATATTAATGCTAGGTACAAGCAAATAGTTGCGCTGCCGTGAGAGTATGGCTCAACAGAAGAGATGGAAAATTTTACTTTACCAGAAGTAAGGCGAACTACATTTCCTGATTGGAACTACTTTCCCTATGTCACTGACAATTATACAGCGAGTTTTGCTTCGGTGCTTACTGCACTTCGAAATTTTTGCTTTTACGGGCAGTAATTTTTTACAGATGGACACTTTGTCATGAAATCTTATAAAAGATTTGATCGCATTCATGTTTTAAAATGATCTAAATATACACACAGTGACAAGCATTTAATACAAGCTGTACCTGCTCAAAACGTCTTCAAGAAATTTTGTACTGTGAAATGTTATCCTTCCGTAGATGTGATGGTTCTTTAACAAACTGCGTTACACTTTGTTTTTCTATTATAAAACAAGTTATAAATTTTGACGAATTATTTTAACAGATTTCGGCTGATCTTTTATTATTTTTCTGTTTTCGTTCAAAATACGTTCGGGGTTACGTATTGGCATTGAACGTGTGTTTGTTGAGGGTCCACAAGTTCTGGCAACAGACATTCCATGTAGAATGAAGTTAACTTTTATAACATTTCTGTTGCCCAGAAATCGTCATCTCACTGTTTACTTTCGTAACCACAAATTGTGGATTGGGTGTCCACACATCAAGCAAGCAGTACATTCTTTGGGTAACATGCAGCTGGCCTTGAACGTGACAATAATATTTATGGGACTTGTTTACCCCAGCAATTTTCTTATCTTTCACACCTTTCATTAAGAAGCGGAATAATATTTCTCTCACCTTCTTTTGCACCGGCACAGAAGTATGAAGCACACCGTTGACGGTCACCAAAAACATGATCAACAATATTTATGATGTCATTTATCAGGTTCGCTATGCGTTCGTGCATAGCCACCTCTTCGTTCAATCTGTGTTTAGCATCTTTTACAACAGCACCACGCAACTGTAAGCTTTTGGCATGTATTTGTTTCCTCAGGTGAAATGGACCATTTTTTCCAGTTGGATGTATGTATTTTTTCTTGTTGCAGTAATTATGCAAAAGGTGATTTCGGCATTTCAGTTTATCAACAGTTTAGTTTCTGTACGGTCTACTTCAAGTTCCAACCCGGCAAACGTCATTGAGCTCTCTTTCGTCATGTTTGAGTAAGTACCTTGCTGGTGTTGTCGGAATATTATTTTGTCAGTTAATTATTTTCGTATTTGCACATGCCAACAAGCGTAGTTCGAAGTAGGCGCCTGTCTAGTGCGTCTTCTCGAGTGAAATGTATTATCTGCATATGTTAATTGGCTAACTGTCCTTGGTCCGCCATTTTCCTTAACCGTCGGCCATGAAGTACGAGCGGCTACTTACGTATTTACGTTCTGACGTTTAATTTTGTTGGTTGGTTTTTGTTGTGTTGTAATAATTGAATGAGAATGCACATAAATTATTTCGTATCAGTTGCAGTCACGAGTGATTTTAGTGATGCAATCGTCCGAGGATTGTCATAGGACAACACTTGTTCAGGAATTGCGATTAGGAATTACAAACTGTAAGTAGTTGTGTTTTGTAAATAATATATTTCGAAACGGTTGTTAGAATTGTTTTAATGTACGTGGTCTTAAACACTCCCTTTTTTCACGAGTTCATTATATTGAAATTCCAAGGATTTTTATTTGTAAGTTTAACCTCGCTTAAAATATTAACAGTGTGTATTTCTTGCCTCGGTACGAACAGCGACATATTTGTCGGGGTTTTTTTTTCTTGCGAGAAGTTTTGAAAAGTACGTGGCCATTAAAAAAACACCCTTCTGCCCTTATTTATTACACTGAAAATCCAATTTTTATGTATAATGTTAATTTAGCTGAAATGGTTTACAGTACGTATTTCTTGCATATGTAAGAACGATACGAACAGGTACATACTGATAGCTTTTTCTTCTTTTGGTGGAGTTTAAACTTTCCAAAGTTATAGTAATTTAAATATTTCCGTACGAGCAAAATTATTCACTTCACAATCAAAACAATATGCGATTCATATTGCTATTGCATCGCAAGAAGAGCCGTGATATATGTTTCTTTCCGTTTTTCTTCACCATTCTTAAATTCAAAGAAATTTCGCATATTCTACATTTCTATACCACTCATGTACACGCACGCACGCAATAACGCACTCAGTCGTGTTGCACTTCTCTAAACAGCTTGCATTAATAACTATTAATAACATATTTTTGAAAAATTCAATCTTAGTTTACGTTGCGATTGCAGTCCGGTCGCATTGTGGTATTCGATTTCATACAGAGTTCATCTTTCAAGGACAGGCAGCGCACGAAGACTACGGATTTCCCGAGTCCTCTAAATGTAAGATCTCTTGCGTGTGAATTCTCCTGTCACCCTCTGCTGTGCGTCCTTTTAATAATGAACAGAGATAGCCTTTGAGCCCAAGATAAAAGTGTTCTATCTCCTTGCATGATTTTGTCATCACAAAATAACTTTGTTTTTTGCATTTTTCAGAAGTACCTTACACGTCAGGTGCAATATCATAACACATTTCGACGCAGAAAACATTGAAGATGCTGCATAGAATAGCCAATAGCTAAGCTACACAGTGACCAGTTCATTTGTGGTCGTGTTTTTTAATCAATAATCTTGTTTTTAATAAAATCTTACTTCGAATATTACATTATACTTGTTATTTGCACCATTATTCGGTAAATACCTTTAATTTGATACCGCATTTCAGGCGGTGACGTATATAGTTTATCCAATAAACTCAAAAATATATCAACAATAGAGTACATGGGGATGATGCGTATTACATACCTACGCCTGCAAATGTAAAGAAGACTCTTAAGGTTCAAAACTTGATTTGATGACACTCGCGTGCGCGCGCACCGATTACTGTTTAGCTTCCTTAATCCACTGTCTTTTTTCCCCCTCAACAACAGTGCCAACTTATAAAGTCAAATACCCCTATTGTACGTAGTCAAATACCCCTATAGTACGTAGTCAAATACCCGTATAGTACGTAGTCAAATATCCCTACCAAAACCCTTTGTGAAAGAATCTGAAAAAGATCTACTTTACTTATTTTAAAATTTTTATATTTAAAACAAATTAACACTTCTATAATTGATAACGTAAACTATGCGAAGTAAATTCATTTCCAAAACATTAACAATTATCGAAATAAACTTGGCACTTTTTGCCTAAGTTCTGTAGGAATTAGTGCAATGAGCATAAAAGTGAAGGTGCAAATGAAGCTTCGCGACTCCAAGCCATTGAAAAATGGAAGTGTGTTTTAGCATTTACTGCCATTAACACAATTTCGCTGATCAGAGTGGTAGATTTTGACGCACTGTAGCCAAGACTTGCTGAAATTCTGCTCACGCCCAATAACTAGTTCATTTAACATGATTCATACCCACTGGAATAACTGCACAGCAGTGCCGTAGTGATGGGTTACAGCTGAGGCTAGTGATACTCTTGAAAAACTCCAGGCAGTTTATTAAAATGCGTATTTTAGTAACGGGTGTTATCAAAATATTTATTTAATAAAAAGCATGGAGCATTGAGTGATATGCCAGAAATAGCATGTTTTTATATATTAAAAAAAAAAAGAACACCGTCACTTCAGAATTAGACACTTGCAAATGTTAGGAGCACCGAGAAAAAAAGTATGGTCAGTGAACCACATTTCTTTGAAAGACACACTGATATTTGGCGGTTTTAAAATACTTTGTGGTACCCAAAATATTTTTGGTGCAATTTTTTGAGACTAAGCGAAACTCATAGGATTGGCGCGATAAGGAAAGTAACCTGCAGGTTTGTAAATTCGGATATTGCAGATTGGGTTTTTGAGTTGCATGATTATCTACAGGAAGGCTATTTAAAAGCAGTCGTGTGGTATAGTCCACCCTACAGAGATAGGAGGAATGACTTTGTGACGGGGTATCGTGGTGGAGTTTGTAGAGGCCGACCTCTCTGAAAGGTGGCACGGAAAGTAGTCATATGACTGATTAACTGTGGGAGATCCCCGAGAAAACACTCATACGCCGTTAGAAAAATTTCAGTGAAATTACGGAGAAGTACTGTTTAAATTTACAGACCCTTTGTAAATAACTAACTTTCTGTAAAATTTCCCAAAACATTCTGTGAATTTACGGAACCTCTTCGTAAATTTACTTCTAGGTTTTTGTGCACTTCCAGTTTATATAAAAAAAAATATTTCTAAAATAATTAGTTTCCGTTATGCGGGTGTTTACCAGCATTAAGAAAGAAATGCACAAATACATGTGTATAACATTCAGTTTTGAAGCAGGATTCGATCTCGCGTCGAATAATTCGTTGACCACGACTCTTATCATTCTGCTACCACATCCGGTTTAGCTTCCAGCAACATTTGATTGCTTGAATAGTCGCTAGCTGTTGCAAGTGGCTCGTGCAAATTTGTGATGTTTGAGATACGTAATGGGTTTAATGTCGTGAATATCCTAAATACAGGAGGACGGAGATTTTTTATTACAGCGGCGAAGGAGAGCTCCGGTATTTTGTACCTCAGGTCCATTTCACGTATTTACGAAATGCTTTTTCAAAAATTAATTTTTATATTTCCTTTAAAATTTCCTTGAATGTACGGAAGTTTTTAACAGTGTATCATTAGCACCGTCCGCTGCGTTTTCAACGCCCGAGGATCGTGGGTGACTCCGCCGGGAATCGACCCGGGAGAGCCGTGATGGGCAGCTTGGTCCTGAGTGCTAGGCAACCGTGGTCGCCACAGAATTCCAACGAAACGAAGGAATTTGTTTTGTTCATGAAGTGATGAACCACGTCAGACAGAAGTTCTTATTCAAGCCGTCACCCACCATACGAGCACAGCGCCTCAGCGATCACAATTGCCGTATTATCTCTCCCCACGTGATTCGTCACCTTTGGCCACATCACCGGGAGCGCGGCATTTGGCCGAGAAATAGTTTGGCCGAAAATTTCCCTCTTAATATCACAGACAGGCATTTGGCAGAACAGGCGTTTGACCGAACAGGCATTTGGCTGAACAGGCGTTTGGCAATAAATTATACCAAACGTTTTTTTCAGCCAAATGACGAGTACCCACAAGATCATGTGATCACCCGGTCAGTGGCAATGATCTACGTATGCCTATACGAGACGTTGCAACCCAAACGGCATGTAAGCTTGCAGCGAGTTTGACTTTGATGTGAAATTGCCTTGCCAAGCAAGCTTGCCATATCACGTGTGATTCAAGCTTGATTGTACATAAATATCAGAGGCTGGCTAAAACGTGCTAATGTCAAACTTCCAGATGGCTTGGAATATGATGCTTCCAGTTTGCCAAGGCGAGGATGCACCAGTTTTTTTTTTTTTTTTTTTTTTTTTTACAAATCAGACTTTCTACAAGTTAGAGGCCCTTTCACGGTAAACTGTGTATAGGCTGTTCACGGTAAATTGAGCACTTTTAAAAGCCATCTCATTTGGAATAAAAGTAAAATAATATATTTTTTATTTGAGCCGTAAACGTTAAATTCCAAGTGTGGTGGAATATACAGATTGTATTTATTACTTAAATGGCGATATTTATTTAAAAAGGTGGTTAAATGTTTAAAAATGGCTGAAAGGAGAAAGTAACTAGGATCTCAAAACTGCTCACTTCACCGTGAACAGGCTATATTTTTGAAAGAACTGCCTAAGATCTACTTGTATGCAGATTGCACATTCTTCAGTCAAATAATTGTAAAATTAACATTACCATGCGCCTGATAACTTTTTTCATGCGTCAGTAAAGTGAAACTGTGAAATTATTGGAACAGTAAATGTTTTACAAATTTGCTCATTCTTACACTAATATGCATTAAAAACAGGAAAGCAAAATATAAAATAATTTAAATATTTATAAACGATTCCTTGACACTATTAATTCACCGTTGCCAGGTAGAACTATATTCACTCCGTCGTTGCCAATTCTACTGGGCGTATGTCAGCCAGCGTGTGCGTTAAAATACATGCAGTGACATTTTTCAAAGTGCTGATTTCAAAAGTGCTTAATTAGCAATAAACAGTGTATATATATGTATCGTGGTGATGCTAATAGTAACGCGTTGTAACTTACGGAATTCATGCTCTGTCATTCCACACTAGGATATTCCAGTTCATTGCCCTGGCATGATACTTCAAGCTTGCTAACTTTCACAGCGAACTGGCAGGCCTTTCACGACAAGCTTGATTAAAGCTTTAATTAAGTAGATTATGATAACAGGGATAGGATGTGGCTGGGATGTTCCACACTGTACACGGAAAAAAAAAGTGGACATTAAACGAAGTCCCTCGCGTGTGCTAGAATTCATTTGTTGTAGAGCTTATATTATCCGTGGTCTCATAAAGAGCTGCTGCCAATTACAAGACCAAGTGCATTTTACTAGTCGCGATGAATAACAGTGGAATCATACTGATATTAGTACAGTTTCAAGCAAAACATTTGTTCGTGCAACACTTAAAACTCGCTGATTTATCTGTGACTGAAAACGTCAAGACTGTTCTACAAAGTAAAATATATACTAAATTCAACATTTGGAATTCAAGGGATTAAACACAAATATTCATTATGTATGCTGTTCAGTTATATTACTTAAATACCGCAATGATAAATTGAAAAAAAAAAAATCTCACAAATATTAATAACTTAATTATATTATAAGCATCGACATAATAAACACTGTACGACAATTATTTGTAAAAATAAAACAAATAATCTTTGTAAAAATGAATAAATAAATACATTTTTAACCTTTTAATAGAATGTACACTAATATACACTGGAGAGCCAAAAAAAACTGGTATAGACGTGCGTATGCAAATAACAGAGGTATGGAACCAATCAGAGTAACGCAATGCGGTTGACAGCGCCTATATAAGACAACAAGCGACTGGCAAAGTTGCTAGATCGGTTACTGCTGCTACAATGGTAGGTTGTCAAGATTTAACTGAGTTTGAACGTGGTGTTACAGTCGGCGCACGAGAGATGGGACATAGCATCTCCGAGGTAACGATAAAATTTGGATTTTCGCGTACGACCATTTTACGAGTGTACTGTGAATATCGGGAATCCGGTAAAACATCACATCTTCGACATCGCTGCGGCCGGAAAAAGATCGTGAAAAGAACGGGACAAACGACGACTGACCAGAATCATTAAACGTGACAGACGTGCAACCCTTTCTCAAATTGGCGCAAATTTCAATGACTCCTGCATACCTTCAGACATTAGTCGAGTCCATGCCACGTCATCTTGCGGCACTTCTGCGTGCTCGCGGGGGCCCTGCACGATATTACGCAGGTGTGCCAGTTTTTTGGAACTTCAGTGTACATACCACAATTTCTATATAAAAATTTTAAGGATAAGTGGAACATGTTTAAAACGAAATTCTGTCGAAAAATTACAAACATTAAATAATGTTACAGATAAACTCGTGTGATCACATATTTTACCCTACAATTTTATTTTATGGTCAATTAAAGTTTTCGTGTGAGGTTTATCGTGAGAAATGTTCTGAAGACTTGAAGCGAATATCACGAATGTATGCTGATGATTCCTGCACAAAAAAAATCAACCAGCAAAATACTATCCTGGTTTATCGAATTAACGTCGCATTGCTTTAACCCGAGCTCACATTATTTTGGCTTAAGATATTTGTCAGCTGTTTTTCTGTTTAATACACTACTGATTCAGTATTTCCACAGTTGGTCAATAATGCTTTTATTCGAAAATTTGCGAAATGTTCAGGAGTAAGATTATCTACTGAAAAATATAGTTTATTATTTGAAATTTTCTCCTGGATATACTGTACCTAGTTTGACTTTTATAGGGGTGAGATTATCTGCAACACTATTCCACTGTAGTTTCCACAAATTTGCAATCCTGCATCTTAATATTACAAACGAGTTTTCTCGGGATATACATTTTTACTTGCTGTAAAACCACGTCCGCTTGCGCATCTCGTTTGCGTCAATTTCTTCATATTTTTACGGCGACATGTAGTAAACGTTGTTTAATAAGTTTTCACCCTTAACTGTCGCCGTTTTCTAGGCAACATAGAAAAGCTGGTGCATCCCTTCAATTTATTTTTTAGGTTGTTAACTAAGTAACACTAGAACAACTTATTGCTTCAAAATACAGTTTATAAGACTACATACACACAGTGGCCAGGGCGCTCGCCTCCCACCACGGCGATCTGGGTTCGATCCCCGGCGGGTTCACTCCCAGATTTTCGCATGCGGGAATCGTGCTGGACGATGCCGCTTGCCGGCGGGTTTTCTCGGTGTACTCCCGTTTCCCCCACCCTTGCATTCCAGCGCCGCTCCATTCTAGGGTTTCATTTCTGTCATGCCCGGGGATGACGGTCACCTACTGGTCCCAGCTGGAAAGACCGTCACTCGGAGGGTGTTGCCTTGCCCTGGGTGCACTCGCCGCGCGCCATTATTATTATTGAATCAAAATAGGCGAAAGCAGATGGAGTTCTAAAATAAAGCAAGGTTGTGCCAATTACTGGCGATGAATCGCATAAATGTGGTTCCCGGCAGTTCTATCACTTTTTCAAAATAATGAGAACTAATTCAATATTTAGTATTTTCGCCTAGCACCCCATTAAACTTACAGAAGTTACGGGCAAAGTATGTTCCTTAAAAAAAAAATTGGTTATATTAAATTTTGAAAGCTCACATACAGAAATAATTACTGTTTTGTGTAACAAAAATTTACAAATTAACAGAAACGAATATATTAGAAGTTATCAGCTCCTTCAAGAGGTCATCATCCGCCTACCTGGCGTGCACTATATCTGGAATTCCCGATGACTTCTATTAAAAGTCCTTTAAGCTGAAATTGTAGGTAGGTGACAGAGATACTTCATTACGAATGGAAACTTATGGCTGACAAGTTTTACGTTTTCAAAATCTTCAACATGCTCATCTTTAATAAATACCATGCATTTATAAAAAATTGTTTGAGTGTACTAAAAACAGTCTCCCAGTTACGAAAGTATGCATTTTTGTAGCTGTATATAGACAGAAAAAGAAACAAAGAAATATTATTATGAAACAATGGATAAAATTGCCCTGTTTTCTAAGTGTGATTGTAAATAATTAAAATATATTTTGCAGCCAGTTTGGACAGTTATTTCCCGTGAATTGCCATTATTCGTCAGTAAGTGTCAGGTCATGTACTACATATTCAATGAAAACACTTCACTAATTGAAAACACCGACACAACTTTCCCGAGCGCGAAAGCTTTAGCGAACACGATGCACCCTTAGCATGCAAGCGAAAGTGTGTCGGTCCATCATAAATTCGTGGTCACATACTCGCAACGGATGATCTACTCGTCGCGGCTATGTAATTCGCTGCTGGCGTCAACTGAGGTCAAAAAATCTTCGTACCTGTCGCTGTCCTCGAACGCTGGAGGCATTCCGTGCCTGCGCGTTGATGACCAGGCAGTGGCGAAGAAGCGCACAGCCCCGCGCCCTTTTCACGCTGAAGAGGCTGGGAGTGCTCGTGGGCGAATACTGTTCAATAAGATTCCGGACAGCGAACCTTTCACGGCACGTCAAGTTGGGAGAAAGCTGATCAGCGTAACATCGTTTGGAGTGTCTTCACTGTTGCTTATTGACACCCACACTTTGAGACAGTAGGTTAGACACGTGCGGGGAAAAGGGGCTAAAATTTAAACAAAAATACGGATCGCACACTCAGTAGGTACTTACCTATAACCAAGGAGCTATTGCATCGTGAGCTGCGTCCAAGCTAACTACGCCACACACACACGCACATCTTTCGTAGTTCGCTTCACATACCACGCTCGAGATCACGAACTGAAATGTAGCTTAAGAACGTATTTTATTGAAGCAACAACGTGCGCACCAACATTTGTTTCCAATGTAAAACCTTTCCTATCGAAGCTTTTAACGTGACCCGTTAGATGCCACTAAATTTCCCTTATTTCTTCAACGAAACTCTTTAACTAGCCGTCACCGCCTTAGACTTAACTATCGTAAGCAGAAACTTATTTATAGTTTCTCTTATGTGTCCCAAGATATTCTTCAACACTTCGATGCCACAAATAGTCATTAACATTTACACATTGTCACTCTCAAAGCGAAATTGCTTATTTTACTGCAGTTAATTTTATACACGATTACAATTACTCACTTGTAGTTGGAGATGAAATTTAAATAGGCATAAGGATTTGAAGGATTGCGTTTTGCTTATATACCGATGCAACACGAACTAGTCTAACGTGTCTCGAACAGCAAAAATCCACCTTCGTGGCTTATTCAGAGATCGAATCAGGTCACCGTGCTAACGCCATATTGCCGTTAACCACAATTATTGTCATACATTAAAAAGTACGACAAATTTAATAACAATTTTTATGCACCGTTTACTAAGTGTAAAATGTCAGAAGAAAATGTTTAACAGTTCTCTCGTAACTACATAGACATGCGTCGCCGTGTGAATGACAAACATTATTAAATATTTTATTCCCAATATCATAAAATAGATAAACATATTCAATATCATAAATACGGTGGTTTTTAACAGACGCTGTCTAACGCATTGTAAATATTTTATTTTCGAAAATACCTTCTGGTGTTTTAGAGACCCAGAATCACCTGTACGTAAAACAACTCATAGAGAATTCGAGAATAAACATAAATATAAAAGACTCGTGCACACATTGCCATGAAAATTTGCCCATCCTGTAAAAATAATTCCGTAAATATGAAACTTTGTTAAAAGACACATCGTAAAGTGATGTGCAAAATAGTAATTATTTTTGCGCAATGATGCGTGCACACACTGTACGTCGCACGAGGTGGCTGCTGTCGCTCTTCATGCGGCATAGATAAGCAGTCTTCACGACAGCGAATGAGATGTGGCACGTACGACAGGTTCCAGGCGTGATGAGTGAGTGATGAGCATACTGAGAAGACGTAAATGAGCGGTAAACATACAGAAAAGACGTAAATGAGTGGTAAACATACTGAGAAGACCTAAATGAGTGGTAAACATACTGAGAAGACGTAAATGAGTGGTAAACACACCGAGAAGACGTACGAGACGGTCCTGCGAACAAGAGACTGTTTAAGGTAACTGGAAGCGGCAGGGTTGAGAGTGCGGCTAAATTTCCCTGACATTTGAATCGTTTGGACAGCGCAGTCACATTGCGTTGGGAGCAGTAAGACAAATGAAGGCACCCACACACGGCGCATATGTTCTGGTAGACCGCAACGGACCACCAGTATGTAGTAAGTTTGTTTGTCGGACAGACACGAAAAAAGGCCAGTGGTTTCCTTGTCTACCATTCAGCGATATGAGGAGATTGATTGGAGCAGCGTATTTCTACAAGGAGCATTTGCAGATGCTTAGCACAGATTAACAACGATCCCGAGGAACTTCATGTTCTGCCATAAACACCTCAACACTGCCACCTTAGTTGGCAGTTGCGCGAGCTGAATATTAAGTGGATTGCTAAGGACTTACGACATATTGTCGTTAGCTATGAATGTACATTTTTTTTAATGGTCATAAGAACCATACCAAAGTTTGGAAGACTGCAGATGAGTGCTGCACTCTCAACCTCACTTAACAGTAAACAGCAGTACAAATCCCTTAATACTGCGAGGGAACGATGACTATATAGTTAGCCATTTCACATATAGTCCATTCCAGGTTACATCCAGGTTTTCTGAACTTCTACTTTCAGACTTCTCGCAACGTTTCTTTCTGCCACGTGTAAACAGCCCCGAATAGATGCCAAGGAGAAAAAAATTCACAGTATTTTTGTGCGGTATACATAGTCAAAAATATTTGTTTCAACAAAACGATGAAATATTTTTCTAAACAGTACCTCATGGAAAACTAACTATGTTTGTAAGAAACGTTTCCTTTTCAAATAATATAATAAAACTCAATGTAATAATATTTTTATAGAAGAACTGTATCTTACTAACCATTGCCAACATACCTCTATCCTCACTGCTTTTAATTCACTTTAACTGTGATATAAGTCTTACAAAATTCTGAGAGAAAGAATAGTTGAATGTTTCTTTTAGCATTGAATTTAGGTACTTTGACAAGAACGGAAGCTCATATAAAGCGATTGTGATACACGATTCATTTTGGAAACACCCAAACGTGTCGTACATAGGATGTTTATTCAAAGGTTTGAGTCCAAAAGCATGAAGATGCCGTGAACAGCTCATCATCGTAGTTTGCCACGAGTACAGGTAATAGGGTCATTAAGTGTGCATAGGTACGTTGGAAAAATATTGCAGCCCCGTGTGCTATCTTTCCTGTGGTTGAGTGCCCAAGAACCAGTTTACAGCCGAATAACACACTCGCCTGCTCACATATGTGGTTTTCCCGGGGGTCTTAAAGTCGTTCTTCAATATTTCCATGGCCTGCCGTGTCACCTGATTTGTCGCAAGTGGAACATGTGTGGTGTGCAAGATGAAACTAAGCAATAATATTGTAATCACTTCTCTATTTTGTCTGTACCATCGCGTTAATCAGTTTTCGTTTGCGGCATCATTTTCCTTCTCTTTGCGCATATTTTTTGTGGCAATGGGAGTGTTTTACATTTAATGATGTACAAAAATTTTTTACGACTGTCTTTGATGCGTTAAATATGACCCTCGAACAGTTTATATCCCGTTCACGGTTAAATGAACACTTCTGAAATAAACAAAAGTATACTCGTCCTTAAACGCTTCCGCCTACCTGGAGCTGTTTCCCGCCTTTGAGGCAGAGAAACGCGGTGGCGATAAGGGCGAAGCTGACACGCCATATGCCGTGCTTTGCTCGCTTCATTTTACTGGCGGAAAGTGCGCTGAAAGGTTCACTGCAGGGCTTTCGAGTACTTTTGTATGTATCCGACGGGTATATTTTGAGATGCGGTGCTACGGAAAAGTTGTTTTTAGCTATGTTGTAGTCCTAATGTGCGTGATGTTTTAAAAGCACCCAACAGGCCTTGTCTGAAATGTGGGTTCTGATCGTAGATCATCACATCGGGCGCATGCATAACGGTTTCTTGGAAGAACGTGTATCTCAAACATACTGTAATGTATTTCAAGCACCGGGTAGGCTGGCCTCTCAACAGTATAAATCCTAACGTATACACCAGCTGGTATGTTGCCAGTGAAATTAGCAAAAAAATATGGAAAAGTATCTAAATGTCTTAACGCCGTATTAAAAATGCGATTTCTTTAATTTGTGCATGCGTGCTGAATATGTTAAATTTGATTTGATTTCATCTTTTATTATGCACGAATGAGTAACAATCGACATATTTCCGTTCATAAAATGTTCACATTTGCCCATGATCTGCACGTTAATAAAGTGATCATGCCCGTAACACCATTAACTTTACATACGGCAGAAGAATACAAATCGGACAGTAAAGTAGATCCTAAAAAGAGGGCTATCGGAAGTGCTCACTTAACTCTATCCGTCAAATATAAATGCATTATTTTGGGAATTGTAACGAGCCGGTGTTTTGTTTGAAACTGCGCAAATGTCAATAAATCCCACTGCCAATATGCAAGAACAAATAAAAACTGGTTTTTGTTTGACATGTTATTGGCAGCTGCAGTTTATAAGACTGAGGAATATTCAGGAGTCTCAACAACAAACGATGCCTCCCACACGTCAACTACTTTCCTAACTACTTTCCTTGTTGGACTCTGTTGCCTGTTGTGTGTAAGTGTAGATAAATTACAGGTGGTTCACTGTAAATTGAGCACTTTTGAAAGCCTTGCTTGAGATCTACTTGTTTCCATATTTTGTATATTCTTCCACCATATGAAAAGTTCTCACTAGATCGGTAAAGTGAACCTGTCAAATTACTGGAAAAATAAAGTGTGATTCTTACACTTGTATGCATTAAAAAAACACAGAAAGCAAAAAAAAAAAAAATCAATATCCGGAAATGCTTACGTATACAGAAAGGTCGGGTAGTACCGGAAACCTACGTATTATCTTTTTTCAGGATGTTATATGCCGCATAAAATCATATAGGTACGTACAGATGTATGGAATCGTCTTTTAAGTATTTATAATGTGTGATAAGCAAATTAGGCAAATTACATTAGGACTATGTGTAGTTGGCATATTTACTATCATATACATATTCTGGCATTCCAAATGTTGGAGTGTTATTTATATCGAACAGTCACTTTACCCCATAGTTTTAACATGATAGCATCTATAGACAAGTATTAATAATGCCTAGAAACATCGCATTTATAAAACACTGCATTTTCTTTAAGAAACGCACATTTTCCATGTGCACACCCTTTACAGATGCCACAATGAATCCAATCCTCACTAAAAGTTTCCCCGCAAATGATGCATTCAGTTATCTCTTCTCTTCCTTTTACACTTTTCACGTTAGGAGGTGTTTTTCTTTATATATGTATTTTTCCCGGTTGATTGCCGTTAGCTTTCTTAACAGCATGTGCTTTCTGAATCGCAACCCCTCTGCACTCCTTTACTTCAAACTTATTTTTATATGTGGGCTCGATGTTACAACTCCACTTCTGTCCCGCAAGTCTTTTCCGTGCATTTAACTCGGCAACTGCAGTGACTGGGAAGTGAAGAGAGTTTCTCTATTATTCTTACGGCTGAAGTGCTAGGTCCAAGGCTACCAGAGTCTTGTAACTTGAAGCCTGGTGATGACAATTCCTCTGTTGCTGCAACGTGATGTGAGGTTGAAGATAGGGGCTCCGGTGAGTTCTGTCTTGACGGCGGAGATTTTCTTGAACAGTGGCTGACACTTCAGGCAGAGATGCGTGGAAATCCATGTCAAAGAAAATGCCACGGCTTAGCGGATAAATGCCCGTTCACGAAAACGCCGAATGAGCGAGTCCCATTCTCCAAACTTTGGTTAATGCACAGTTCACCAGGCCAGCTATGTCCTTGAGAGATATTTTCAACTGTGGGTATTTACGCATCCACATAGAGCAAGCTTCGTTTAACGCATTTTCGAAAGGTTTCACGACTAGTCTGTCTGACGGCTGCATTCTGTGGGTTGCGTGAGGTTGTAGACTCAGGATGTGATCGTGCTGTGAGCCAGCAAACAGACGTACAGGCTGCCTACCTCCTGGCAACCATAATTCTGTTTTCCAACTAAACATGTGATTTATCAGGAAACGGTAAGGATTATTGGATACTACCAAGGATACCTTTTTTTTATTGCTTTTTTAATGCTGTTTATTAACGCGCAATGTCAAATTGCTTCAAGCACAGACTTACAAAATTCCAAGCAATTGGATGGTATCATCCCCTATTTAATGTATGAAGGGGTGTACTCTTTGTAACACCGTTTTTTTAATCTGCCTTGTAAACGTTTGCCTGTTTGACAATTTTCGTTTCTTAATCGCAAGTGGTTTCCAATTTATCGCTGCTTAACACATTTCCAATCGCAACGTTTCAAGACCTCTACCACCCTCAGAAATCACTTTAGGCCGGCCCTATATTGTACATATGTTTCCCTACTTATTTGTCCTAAGGATTCCGCTCATGCTGGGTTAGCATACATTAACGACTCGTCCAGTATAAAAAGTGCCATGGCTGAAATGGTTGAGCACCGTCTATCTGCGCTTGAATTGCGTTGCAGAGTGTTTGAAATCCGCGTTTTTTTTATTAAGAAACCACGTGTCCCCATTTTGACAATGTACGAAAAGAAAACACACTTCAGACGAGGTATGAACAAACGCTCTAAATATATCATGCACGTAATAAATTATATTCCCACTCCCTCCAACATAGCTTTAGACTGCCTTTTTCACAGTGCTGCATCTCATAATAAATTAGTGGTTGAAAACATGCGAAACTATCATAGGAACCTGCACTGAACTTTGCTCCAGATTTTCCACAAGTAATATTATAGGCTCGCCACTTAAGTCCCATAGGTACACGCAGCACGACGGAAACACTGCACTCCATTTCAGAGCCTTGCGCGTCGGGGTGATGAGGCATTAGATACGAGTGTTAGCGTCGCCCTTACATCACTCGCTTGCTTCTGAGCCTCGGCTGCGCAAAAAAAAAAAAAACTCCAAGATGGCGGCGCCCATAACCGCAAACAGACTGTACAAAACTCTATTGTTGTCACTTATCTGTATTTTTTTTTCCTCGATGCACGTGGGAAAATGATTCCTTGTCCTACGGGTCGGCACCGAACCCGCGACCTCTATAATACGAACCGGGTATGCCACCTCATGACCAGAGAGATTCAATGCCTCCGTTTGAGCAAGGCTGCAGAGAAAGCTCATTAAGCGGATGCTGGAATATTTTTTTCCTGAGAAGTGACTGACGTCCTTAAGAAGTGGCTATTCAGCGGGACGGGTTGAAAAAAAAAATGAAAATATTCTGCCAGCACGAATATTATCCTTTTTTGTCCTTAAGAGCTTGAAGGTGTCTCAAAGATTGGCCTTATAACGTGATCACTAGCTGCAGAAGGAATGATGGGGAAACGGTCCTGCAATTTTTTTGAGGTGCTTAAAGCGCTCGTCATTGTTGATATTTTTCTTTGGCACCTGCGTAGCCATTTTATTGTTGTGTCACGCTCAGTCGCCGGAACAGGAAGCCAGGAGCCAAGGCGGCACCTGCTGTGGCTTTGCGAGTCTACGGCATCGTCGAGCGAGAATTAAGTCTGGATCTGAATCAATTATTTCAATCAGTATAATTTTTTTATTACCTAATAAGCATTTAATGATCTATTATTTACTGGCGAATGAGTGGAAAGCATTGAGGTTTTTTACTGCGAGGCCAGTGCAGTTCACTACGAATCAGTGGAAAAGACTGTTTGATCAGTGAATACGAGCAACTAAAATGATCACGAGAATTTTACTGATTCAAGTGGAGTAGTTTCAGCAGATCTGCAGTCAAATTGGCTAATTTTGAGTAATTTTAACTAACTGTTCCAGTTTTATATTGTCTATTACGCTATCACGTGAATCATAGGCCTCTAATGCGTTATCTTAATATTTAATCAACGTGAAGCTTATGTATTATTTCTCACGATTAATAAGTTGAGCATTTTATGTAGAGATGCTAGTGAAGTTAATGTGGTGTTATTTAATTGTTATAATATTTTTCTGCTTAACGAAATAGAACATTATATATCTGCTCCAGTGATTTAAATCATTCAACTAATATTCCCTGAAAATCGAATTAATACACTAATTTTGAATGGCGGAACAACACAATGCACTTCAATCTCCATCAAGTCCAGTGGATTTCCCAGAAGCCAGTATCATTTGCTAGCGTTCTGTCGCCAAAATACTCAGCAGTTCTTCAGTTTTTTTTAGAAAATACACTTTCATTGATTAGCAATGAAATTTCTTGTAATCTTGGTACTTTGTCCTGTTTCATCGTTATCTGTATGGCAAGACATTAAAATAAAGGTCGTCAGTTTGAAAATTGTCTTATTTAAATCACCATTGACGTTAATATGCATTATGCCAAGAATGTTACTTAAAAATCTCGCGTCTTCCTTTTTTGTTAAAAAAAATTTTCATTCATTTTATTTATTTTAGATTCCACTTTGACTATGAAGAGAAAATTAGAAAGTCGAATTCACTGGAAAGTAACACCGACGGACTAATAGTTTTCCTCAT
Source organism: Clitarchus hookeri (assembly GCA_002778355.1). Taxonomy (NCBI): domain Eukaryota; kingdom Metazoa; phylum Arthropoda; class Insecta; order Phasmatodea; family Phasmatidae; genus Clitarchus; species Clitarchus hookeri. The sequence continues at coordinate 84,218 of NQII01002672.1, forward strand.
AACATCACGCGCATATGTTCTATTTTAAATACGCTAGTAACAAAGTTGATAAGAAGGCCGAAAAAAACATAATTACGCGTGAAAATGAACCATTACATGCACGTTCCGGACTATATGTTAAACATCAAACTTATTGTCCCTGCTTGTTCACCTGAAGTTCCAGACACTGCGTAAGTATTAGTGGCTGAAATTATTTTCAAATAAATTTTATTTGCAAGGAAATAAGTTCGCATCTTTTTGTATTTACCTGTGTATGGAAGCTCTCGACCACTTTAAAACTCCGCAGGTAAATAAATTCTTCGAATGTCTTCGATAATCTGAAATTACGGCACTGTACTAAAATTTTTCAGCTGCACAAATTAGTAAAACGTATGCATGATTTCATATTACCAGCCTTACACTATTGTCGCTTCTTGGAATCAAATACTACTTTGATCGTATTAAACGTGCTTGCGATCCCATCCCATAGTTCGAGACAAACGGGGAAGTAAATTTTCTTTATTCTTGGTTTAAAGGGGAGAAAACATATTCAAGTACTTAATTGGGTAACCGAATACTCTCAAAATTGTCCCACGGATGGTGTTTTTTTTCAATTTTGTTAATGTACGTCAAGTTTTCTTCTGAATTCCTGCCATACAGGTGCATCGACATTTCAATTACACGTCTTCCCATTAACACATTTTACGAAGAAGAAATTGAGAACACTACACNCAATTTTGTTAATGTACGTCAAGTTTTCTTCTGAATTCCTGCTATACAGGTGCATCGACATTTCAATTACACGTCTTCCCATTAACACATTTTACGAAGAAGAAATTGAGAACACTACACATCACGTCTTTATATGAACGACGTTGGTGCCTTGGTAATTAAGTCCTCCGTCGTCCGGTGATTGCGGACGACTTGCAAAGCTGACCGACCTGATTTCAGTCTCCTTGTGGTCCCCCCCCCCACCCCACCTCACCACGGGACAATCCGGACGCGATTTGCCTCGACTTGTGCGCCACGCGCAGTAAAACCTTCCTGACTACTGTGCTACCAGGCGATGGATGGAAGCTATTGAGACGTCCATCAGAGATGGTTTAGCCGTCGGCAGCGGAGATGAACACATCTCCAGCCAGCCGCTTTTGCCTCCGCATTAAGAGGAATCTTTCCCCGGCATGCTGGATGGTTGGGTTCCCTAGCATGTTTATATTTAAACAAAAAAACTCCCGAAGTACTCCTATCTCCAACAAGCTATTGACCTTACACAGCAATACAGGCATAACAACTGAACTACCGACACGTTTTAATGTCGTAATATTGATTTTGGCTAATTTCGGCACAATTAATATTATGACGTAATTATGAGTTCGCAGTTGAGTTGTTATGCCTCTGCTGGTCTGTAAAGTCAATAGCTTGCTGGGTGTAGGGGTGCTTTCGGAATATTCATTTTAATAACACAAACAATCTAGAAAAACCGAAATACTCATATGATTGGGGAAAGCCCCCCTATTAAGAGTTAGTAGTCCATACATAAAGTATTGTCTGTTCATTCGTTATTTGCGCGTTTGTACGTATTTCAGTTCATAAATATCCTGCGAATACGAATTTAGGCTAGAAAAGATAAAAATAAATCACATAAGCCCGTATGGTTTTGTTTTCACCTCCTTATTAGGTGTATTCAGAAAGAAAAAAATATCGTGAAAATGGTGTGTGTGTGTTTATATATATATATATATATATATATATATATATATATAGATATATATATATAAAGGATGTATCTGAACTTCGTGCAGTAAATGAAGCCACATAATCTGTGAGCCTAAATAACCAGAAAGTCCTATTAACAAAATGTCCGGAAAAGCACTCCTGTATTACCAAAGTGAACCTGAAGTAAGGTTCAAGGTGACGTTAGGAAACTACTTCATTGTAGTGTATCTTTGTGCAGAGTGTACTACAGTACTTTTATTTTTGTATTGAATAATCATACATTTGTTTCGAAAATGTAATAAGTACGTTAATTTGTTGTTATTACCTCCACGTCCCGGCATTGGTGCACCTAACTTCAACGTGACTTTAGTAATACAAGATTGCTTTTTCCGGACATTATGTTACTAGGGTTTTCTGGTTGTTTCGCCCGCACAGATGCCGTGGGTTCATTTTCTGCACGAAGAACAGATACGTCCTGTATATTAGAGCTTGCATTCGCAGTTTCCGTAAACCGCATTGGAAAAATAAAACAGCACAGTCGTAGTTACGGCTGTGGGGTTTGATTACATGAAATAAAGTCCTAGTGTCACAGATCTATGGGAATAATATCCACAGGAAAGAATCACGACGGAAGCACTGCACGCCCTGCACGTATGGTCGATGGAGGGCTGGGCGCGCGTATTATTGTCGCCCGTATTGCTGTGCCTCGAACGCAAAAAAAAAAAAAATCTCCGGCCCATGCACTCTTGAAAGGGTTCCCTAGTAAAAATGGTCATGCCTGGCCAAAATAAGGAAGCATCGTGACATGCCCTCGCAATACTGCAATATTTGTTCGCGCAAAGCTGAATTTATAGCAATTTATATCTTTAACAGTAGAATATTATTATAAGTGATGTAAGCCAATGGATTAAATTACAGATGTGCTACTTTGTACTTTTTTCATTTTTCTTAAGGCCAGGCTTAACCCAAGAATAACCTCCACTGCGGGATAGGTTTTACATCTTACTAATATTATAAATGTGAAAGACTGTGTGCGTGTGTGTATGTTTGTTACGGCTGAACGGATTTTGATGAAATTTGGTATGTAGTTACTTTAGGTCCTGGAATAGGCATAGGATACTTTTTATCCCGGTAAAATGTACGGTTCCTGTGGAATAACAACAAAACGTAATTCTGCAACTGCTGGGAACGTGACCGAAATATATTTTTCCTCTGGTGTCAAAGTTTATCAGTCCACCCAAGGTACTCTGAAATGGCTTAACGACTGCTATCAATCGATAACAACCGGGATCGAATATTTAACGTGCCCTACGAAACCCGGAAGCGCCAAGATTTTATGCCACTAAATGGTCACCCATTCAAATGTGTGCCGCTGGGAACGTTGCTTAACTTTGGTGATCGATTGAGATCCCTCAGCCAAGCGCAAAAAGTAGTACATTGGTACACTTATTTCTAAAGCTACAACTTGATGAAACTCGCGTTTTGATTTTCATACATCGACGCTGGAAAGCGGAAATGTGGTAACCACGCGGTAGTTGACCAGATACACTCCAAAAATATTACCCTACTTTTTGACTATCGGTTAAAAAAATTTTCCTTCCTTTTGGGTTGCCGTAATCAGTTAAAAACATAGGCCAACCTAGTATAATTTTATAATTCGGTTTTCACATTAATGAATTGTCTTTTTCCAATTGTGGATATTTACAAAGGAATGCCGCAGTATACCTCCGCGATAAGCCTATTGCGACTCGTGTACTCCTGACCTTGGAATGATTGAATTTTTTAGATTATCTTTAAAGAATGTTCTGGCAAATGCCCTAGCCTCTCTCAGCGTGACTTGGTGGTGAGGGGGGACTTTCCATATCGGACCAGCGAGAATGTTTAAGTCGTGACCGGCATCTGAGCGGAGAGTTTCGAGGATTGTGCTATCTTGAGCGACAGGTGTGCGGAGACAAGCGAAACGACGAGCCAGAAGAGCGTCGAGTGGCGGCCACAATGCCAAGCGGGAGTGAAGTCTGCGGACTACGAGCATCGGTATAGAGTAGAGTGAGACTGACGAGCGAGACTACTTAACTTGATGCGCGACTGTAAGACATTTGGAATGACGGCAATAGACGGACTGAATATGTGTAAATAATGAGTGTGAATTAAGTTACTATAACCAATGTAGAGACATTGAGAAGGATTTTGACTAGAATTGAAATAGACCTTAAATATTGCGCTTAGTGAGTACGACAAGACTGATAGTGGAAACAGATATTTGAATGTTGTAAATAATAAACTGTGTGAATAATTAAAAAATCTAATTTAGTTATTCTAATTTTTTAGGATCTCCATCCTTCACGAACTCTAATAAGCCCCTTTGGTGTCTTTTTATTATATATTTGGGAATTCCGAGGATATTTTATGGTTACTTAACATGTAAATTCTAACTTTAAAAAAAAAATACAAACTCATTCGCAAAATAATATTCATCACGTTTCTTTGCATTAATATGAGAATTTAAACTTAAAATCCTCATTAGTACAAATTTCATAAAGTAAGTTTAACACAAAGTATGGTTTTGGCTAAAGTTTTCCTTGAAGTAACAATAGTGGTTTATTAGAATTTATTTGAAGTCCGAAACTTCTAACTATTTTTACTTCAAATTCTATCTCAAAAATCCAAATTGAAATATGGGCTAATCAAACAACCATTTTGCAAGAAAATTTTCTTTAAGACATTATGGTATCATTGAAAAAAAAATTTGAGCTGTAGCCTAAGGCATATATGTTTTTTTTTTAATTTAAAAGTGTGTACCAGAAAAAAAATATATAAATTAGAAATTTTTACTGTTCCTTGAATTTGTTTTTTACAAGTTATATTCCAACATTGTCATACTTTCTTCACAGTATTATTTCTTATTAGAACGAAACATGTGTAATATGTTAAGAAGGTTGAAAATAATTTTCGGCTCTTGGACGCTCTGAAGGACTATATTTGTATGAAAGTATGTCATTATTTTTTTTGGGAGGAGGGAGGTTGGATATTTGTATACTCATCGGTACTTTTCGATCACTACATAGCTTCCCCTGATTGTTAATATGTGCACATTTCTTGCTCTCTGTTCAATTCTTTTATTTGTAAACCTAGCGTCAACTCTGTTTGCAAAGTAATCATCATTGGGTTATTCCTAGGATATAAAAAAAATATAGGACTACATCATCCACCAAATTTCGACATATGTTATTTGCACAAACTTTTGTATTTTTGTAGTTGAGAGGTTTTGTCTCGAACTTAAGCTGTCGCCTACCTGACGCTTCAAATGCGTTGGAGCATATTTGAAGGAAAAAAAGCGTTATTTTTAACGAAACTATTAAATACACCTCTAATATGTTTATCTACCAAAATAAAGTACATTCCATACGATGACGGAATAATACTTTCAAAGACATTTCATTCAGTGGAAACATTCTTTTCATACCGTCGAACATACCTTAAAACGGCTTATTCAGACTGCTTTGTCTCATAATATACGAACCAGATACACGAAAAACTACGAAAGAGGCATGCATTGGACATTGCTACAGAGTCGCGCCCAATAAAATGATAGGATCGCCGCTTAAAGTCACGCTCAGGGAAGTCGCCGACGGAGAGACTGCACGCCAGTTCAGTGCCTTGCGCGTAGAGGCGATACCGCTTTACATACGCTGGTCGGCGTCACCCTTAGCGCTTCACCAATTTTTGCCTCAGGAACAGCGACGAAATGCAAAGTAGGGGGGAAACTGGAGTTTCCCCAGAAAACCTGGCGGCCAACAGCAACATTAGACACGTTTCCCACCTGCTATAATCTAGGTGAGCCCACCGGGAATCGAACCCGATCCGCCTGGAAAATTGTGAATTAATATAGTTAGCTAAATTTAATTATCTGTTACAAATTACCAGGCTATAATTATAAATGAACTGCGCTGCAGTGTATTCTGTTTGCTATTTGGGCTGGTTATGAAAACGTTCTTTTGAAACAAACGAGGTACAAAAAAAAAATTTTTAAATATCGTATTAAAAGGATGCAAGCAAGCATTTGACTCGCAACTAGTAGGCCCGACTTGGATTGCTGTGATGAGGTGTGATGAGGAGTAGAAACCGGTCCCAGCGGGCCTATTAAGATCGCAACGCACGGCAATGCAAAGAGGGTTAGTAACCGCGAACAGACCCGCATAGCCGCAGGTTTGCGGCAGTCCTTATTATAGCAGTTTGTACTATGCGTTCGCATTTTACGTCGACACATCAGTGTGAGGGCCGATTAGAATGCAAACTTGTTTGCGTTTCTAGAGGCAAGCTAATTTTCGCGCTTCTAGTAGTAGAATGAGATGTTAAAGTTTTCCTTTAAGTTGTTATTACCTCGTAGTTTTTTGTGTGCTTTAATTGCCAACCTCACAAGCAGTATAATTTTCATATTTTGCAAATCAGTATAAGAATATAAGTAACTTTCTTTGCTAAAATACCTATATTTTATATATTTTCACGTAGCAAAACGAGACTTTTCACTTACCGTACGCTCATTNAATATCGTATTAAAAGGATGCAAGCAAGCATTTGACTCGCAACTAGTAGGCCCGACTTGGATTGCTGTGATGAGGCGTGATGAGGAGTAGAAACCGGTCCCAGCGGGCCTATTAAGATCGCAACGCACGGCAATGCAAGGAGGGCTAGTAACCGTGAACAGACCCGCATAGCCGCAGGTTCGCGTCAGTTCTTATTATAGCAGTTTGTACTATGCGTTCGCATTTTACGTCGACACATCAGTGTGAGGGCCGATTAGAATGCAAACTTGTTTGCGTTTCTAGAGGCAAGCTAATTTTCGCGCTTCTAGTAGTAGAATGAGATGTTAAAGTTTTCCTTTAAGTTGTTATTACCTCGTAGTTTTTTGTGTGCTTTAATTGCCAACCTCACAAGCAGTATAATTTTCATATTTTGCAAATCAGTATAAGAATATAAGTAACTTTCTTTGCTAAAATACCTATATTTTATATATTTTCACGTAGCAAAACGAGACTTTTCACTTACCGTACGCTCATTTTACACTCTTGCAGGGGAAATATTTTTTACACTAATTAAAATGAAGTATTTCTATGTAATTTAATTTTAAATAGGGGATACATTTTCCTGTTTACTTACCGTACGCTCATTTTACACTCTTGCAGGGGAAATATTTTTTACACTAATTAAAATGAAGTATATCTATGTAATTTAATTTTAAATAGGGGATACATTTTCCTGTTTACTTACCGTACGCTCATTTTACACTCTTGCAGGGGAAATATTTTTTACACTAATTAAAATGAAGTATATCTATGTAATTTAATTTTAAATAGGGGAAACATTTTCCTTTTTACTTACCGTACGCTCATTTTACACTCTTGCAGGGGAAATATTTTTTACACTAATCAAAAATTAAGTATATCTATGTAATTTAATGTTAAATGGGGGATACATTTTCCATGGGATAATTAGAATGCATTCGGTTATCACACAAACCAGGTGTTCGGAAGCAGTGTCGTAAAATGTACTCTACTTTTATTTCGAGGCTAAACAGAAACTTTATAAAACAGTTAAGTGACTAGGAAGGATAATATTACACTCTTAACTCGAATCAGTGGAAAACCACTGATTCGCAGTGAAATTCAACTACTAGAATCAGTGAAAATGGCTCCACTTAGAATCATTGGAAAACCACTGATTCGCAGTGAAATTCAACTACTTTTTTGAACAAGTGTTAGTAACCCCAAAGAATGGAAGTCTTGTCCTTCCACATGACATCTCGCCTCCACCGAATAAAAAGAAGTGCGACAAAGATGCCGGGAGCGTGTCCTTGTTCGTTAGGAATAGAGGTCTTAATAAAAATAAAAGAACCAAATTGTTTTATTTTATTTATTTACAATGCTTTCATTATTCACTCGCCTAGTTTAGACAACATTAAACTACTTATCTCCGATATTTCTCATGTTATTCTCAGTAAGCGCAATATTATGTCTATCTCAATTCTAGCTAAAGTCCTTATCAATGTCTCCATATTGGTTACAGTCACTTAATTCACACTCATTATTTACAAATATTGTTCGATTTGTATATTGCCATCATTCCAAATTTCAGTCACGCATCCAGTTCAGTCTTTTCAGTCTAGCTCTTCACCGTACCGATACTCGTAGTCCGCAGACTTCACTCCCGCTGGTAACTGTCGTCGCCACTCGTCGCTTCGCTGTCTTCGCACACCTGGCTCTTTTAAGGTCGTACGATGCTCCAAACTCTATAATGTTGACTCGGAGACCCATCGCGGCTTAAATAGATCGCCTGGCCCAATCCAGAAGGTTCCCCGCACCCCGAGTCTCCCTGAGAGAGGTTAGGGCGACAACCGGAACATTCTTGCAACGATAACCCCAGAAATTCAATCCGCTCAAGGGCGAGAGCTCACGAGTCCCGATATGCTTACCGCGGCGGGACGCCTTTTTAAATATCCGCGAACTTCTCAGATTACTATAGACGACCTTCATACTCTCGAGCGGGGTGGTGCAAGGGAAGCGACGCAAAGCAGCAACATGCAACAGAAGGGATCAAACATAAGGAGAAGGTCAGGAACATGAGCAGTCACGACTGTCTCTCCATTCGAAACAAGCAAGTCTTGAAGAGTGTCTTGAGAAAGTTGTAAGTAAGAAGCCGCCAACAAAGAAAGACGATAAAACTAATGAAAGCCCTAAACCACCATAAAACAGCACCAGCGATGACGATTTTTTAAATTCCGATGCCTCAGAAATTTATGATTGTGACAACCCCGGCATTAATCAAGAAGAAGACGATGCGCAAGACATGTTTGATTGAGGACATTTTTATAAGGATACAAGAGGGGAAACCTGGATCCAGTGCGTTCCATGCAGTCAAGGGGTATTATTTAAACTGTACATCCGAAGAAGAAAGCAACAAACCTTACCTTTTCCATTTTTGCAATGACAAATACAAATAATAAATAATTGAATACTGTTTTTCTAGGCCTGCATTTTTGTTTACTTTTATGAATAAACTCATGTTTTTGAACAGAAATATTAGTATTTCATATTACCCTCAGTATTCCATTTTACCCTCAATTTATCATTTTCCATAAAAAAAATAATTTTTGAAAAATTATAAAGTTTTATAGTAGTAATGACATGGCCATGAACAACATCTTTTTTTCTTATTTGTTACTTCTCTGCAGCGAATCAAAAATTAAGTGCAGAAACTTCATTGGTATTTCGAAAAGTATAAATGGTATTCCACTAAACGCGAATTTCCTCTATAAGAAGAGACGGTGCTTCGTTTTTATACATTTGTCAAAGGAAATTTTATAAAAATACCTAAAAAGTTTAAAAATAACTTTTAGCTACATTTTCTAACTTTTAACATAATAATTTAAAAAACTAATTTTGAAATTTCTTTAAATATAGTTTTTAAGTAATAGGAACACCATAAATAAATTTCCTTGAAATATGGCACGTTGTTCGTCTGCGCTTACAGTTTAACAGCTGCTCATTTTTCCTTCGAATATTATTTAAACATATGAAGAGTTGAGTCGAGGTTTTTGGGCGGCTCTTAACAACGAGGTCTTGAGAACCGATAAAAATACGAAGAGAAAGTATGGCCGGACCACTTAAAAATTCCCACGGATATTCTTTATTTTACTTTAATGACTTCAACAAATATTATATACTGTGCGTAACATAATAATTACGGAAATAATGAAACTAATTTTCATAACATATAAATTAAAAACTCTCGCCTCTAGACTTAGGTTTAACAGCCGAAAACTTTAAATTTCAATGCAAAAATGAAAATTTCTAAGTGCCCTAAGAATGTAAAGAATTCCCATGTTATTTCTTCGTATCAAATGTAATTTTCTTGTTTTATGCCCTTAATTTTAACTGTATCCGAACATGATAACTACGCAAAATTTTGAATTGTGATTAGCCAAACACATAAAGCAAATAACTCCCATAACTCCTGCAATTAGATTTATAAATTACTGTACACTTTTTTTGCTCTTTTATTGTGCTATTAATTAGTGTAATATCACAGATATTTGCAATTAACTAAAGATAAAGCAAGTGATTTTTGGCTTTTTTACACAACCGTTTTCAATTCCTAGCGAACTCGCATCCGAAACCTCGCAATCTAGGAAACGTGACGGACGTTGCCGCTAGCCGATTGGTTTTCTCAGGTTGCTGTCATTTTACTCCGCCCTTGCATTTCGTCGCCGTTATGCCTTTAAATGTATTTCCGTGTCGCACTGCAGGGCCCACAGTTCTGTGAGTTGACTCCTGATGCAAGGCAATAGATAGGTTTAAAATTGAAAAAATAATGTCTTAAGAATGATGCGGTAATCGCTAATCTGTATATAGGTTTCGCGATTTACAATGCAGTTTTTAATTCCAGCCAATGTTTGCTCGCGATAAGCGTTACATTTTGTTTGTAACAAACCACCTAACTTCATGTATAGTAAACTACAAGTCACTTCACGTCATTCACGAAGGCTGGCATTTCCTAGCAGACACTTTGCTTTTCGTGAANGTATAGTAAACTACAAGTCACTTCACGTCATTCACGAAGGCTGGCATTTCCTAGCAGACACTTTGCTTTTCGTGAATTAAATTCACAAATAAAATTGTAAAACACGCTCACAAACTCGTTGTATTAATTATTTAATGCTTTTATTAATTGTAAATACTTCCCGCTAACAACACCCATTGCCAAGCACCAATTGCCCCTCACCACAAAATTTTAATTAAAATACAAATTTTAGCGATTACTTTTTGACGCGTATGGAAAACGCAACACCGCGCACGACCTGCTAAGTTTATTGTATATTCGCGGTATCTTCGCGCTGTCTGAATAAAACAATTGAATAGTCACCCCATTTGTTGTTTTTTAAATACATCACGTATCGCAAACATTTCTTACTTCTGCTAACCGCAAAGCATCTTATACAGAATTGTCATTTTTACTTATATTTTGTTTAAAAACTACAATATTTCATTTATAATTAATACTAATACAAACAGAGAGGAAATATGCGTATTGGTATCGCATAGTGGTAAATTGT